>CANHQG010000293.1:0-53128 GCA_947462335.1 Harmothoe impar
AGCAGCCATCCTCCCATTGTGCGCAGTGTCACATGACCTGTTATCTGGGTCAGCCTTTTTACTTCCTGCTGGTGTTGATCTTAACTTTAACATAGAGCCGGGCGAGTAATCGGTAGGTGGACAGGTAGTCACACTCAAAGCAGCCGTATGACATTGGGAAAACCCATCACATATAACAAAACCTGGCCAATTTGAATGAATCTCTGTGCACACGAAATCACCCAACCCCTTTGAATATCCCATTGCAACCCCCATCTTTGGACACAAGCCGATGCAATCGTTGCAACCTTTGTGATGTAGGCATTGGACAAGGAAACAAATGCAATTTGTCTCAGTTTAGACTGTTTTCATAATTGAAGAAATACATTTATTTGAATCCTACCTGACCATCGACACATAAAACATGTTATTCTGTTAGATATTTAACGTGTGAGTGTATATCATGTGGCTGAGGGAACACTCATTGGTACTCATGCCACTTCAAATAATATCCTGGTTTCTCATCACTAGGCCATGAGAAATATGGCGAGGGCGCTTTTTTTTTCTTGGTGAAGACCAAATAGGTAGGGGGATCTCGGCTCTCAGAAATCTTTACATTCTCATTTTCATGATTAAGAAATCGATAATCTACAAACGCTTTAAATATGTATATTTCCTTGAGCCTATTGTATTTGTGCCACTGTAAGCTTAAAATTGATACCAAATATGCCCATATTTGTCTATTATTATCAACTTTTCCCTTAAAATTTGCAAAAAAAGGAACCAACAATTACTCGATTTTAGTGACGCGCGCGGTGATGAGAAACAAGGATATTATTTGGAGTGACCTCAGTATGACCACCTCACCTCTTACTAAGTACCCAGCCTGGAACCCATTAATTATCATTTTTTTACGACTAAGTTAAATATAATAAAAAAAACTCCCTCAAACAACCCTCAACGTCCATCAATGTAGAAAGATGAAATTCGGTAATCTCTGAGAAGTTATTTTACTTTATTGAAACGAGCTTGTAAGCTGTAAACGAGCTTCATAAAATGAAATAGAAATACAATGGCAGATCGTTGGGGAAATAGAAGAACTTCTCGGCATAAATGTGTATAGTGAGATAGTACTACTTACAGTGTCCCAAGAGGGCCAAAATGTGATTTGAAAATAGATTACAATTAGAGTCAAAGTGTAAAATAGGTGGTATAAATCTGTGAACTCATACAAAGCATTTTGTGGCAAGTAGGCCTATCCTCAGGCATTGGGTATTAAGTTATACTCAGAGCTAGATGACAACAACGGGTGCAAACGTTCGCAATTATGTTACCTGTATAATGAAATAATGATTGCACCTTACAGCTTTTATTTCCGCTGATTTTCTACCATGATTAATGTGATGAACTCATAGCTCAGCTGCTCAGGCTAGGAAGCATACGTGTGCGGCCACCGAAAGCATCACTTACTGGTGCCAATATAGGATTGTGTGGACAAACCTCAATGCTCTTAACCTATAATCTATAATTAGACTTATCAATAGTTCCGTATATCTAGTGTCACATTACTGTGTCTCACGACCTTGGGCCAATGTTTTTGTCCCTGACCGGGTGCCGTCTCTGACCAGGTGCCATCTCTGACCAGGTTCTGTCTCTGACCAGGTGTCAGAAAAAGGTGTTTTAAAAAGAATTATACTCATATATATATAAGGATTTGGAAAGACGCTATGGCGGTTATTATACAATCATAATTATAATTATAATTAGCCTCCTGCTGTTGACCTTATCAAGCCAAGCCGGTCAGAGACAGCACCTGGTCAGAGACGGCACCTGGTCAGAGACGGCACCCGGTCAGAGACAAAAACATTGGCCCAAGGTCGTGAGACACAGCCACATACCATTTAAAGGTACCTCGACTTTGCATTTATAATACATAGCAGACAGGGTATACAAGAAAAAAATGGGACATTCTGGGAGGCAGAGCCACGATTTATTAGTTAACATGTGCACATGGGCCTACCAGTTGCACCATCTGTATTTTGTGAGTACACCGATCATCGATTTTTTAAAGATTATTGACACAAGATTGAGATTGCATCCAGAGCGTTTGTCTGTTCACTGGAGAGAGCTATACCTTAGGTGCCATACTGGTAGCAAATAGTCTGTGAAGCCCTACTTTTTGCACTTTTCTTGCAGATTTAACAATGGCCATGTATTCCGGAATTAGGCATCTTGTTATAGTCATCTTTCTGACCATCCAGCACCTCAGCACGGTACAGGCCCAATGTGCCAACGATGGTAAGTACTGGACATAAACAACAAAACAGTTGTGCTACTTTGTGTACTTCTATCCATAACTTCTGAATAGGGTCAATAAGCCATGAATGTATATGTCCAGCAAACACAACGTAGATCATCCCTGTAGAACTTGAGGTTATATCTTCAGATATAATCTTGATGAACAATAGATGGGTCAGTATCACTGCTAAATGAAACCAAGCAATATTAAATGCTTATGATAATTTTCAATCATGTCAATGATGATCAGCAGGCTGTGGCGTAGATGATATTGTCCCTCATAAAAGAGGATCAGTACTTATTTTATTTGTGTATGTTTGTCACAGGCAGGCAGTGCTGACTAGTTTGCCCACTATTGAACAGTAAAGTTATATTTGTGTTCTCTCTCACACAGCAACCTTCTGTGTTAATGGGGCATGCAACATAGGCAGCGACACCTGCCTCTGCAATCGTCGATATTCTGGTACTGTTTGCGGATGTAAGGATATAATTTTTATGAGATGCCGAATTTTTACACAGATTTTAAACAGATTTCAAACTTCTAGCTCTCCTTTCAAGTTTAAGACATCCTTTTCTTAGAGATCAAATTTAATATGATCTGTAGAGAAGGAGAACGTTGTGTCATAGTTACAATATTTCTTTAAAATTATGCATTCACTAATCATCTCATCACATCTTACTATTTTTTACTCCTTGTATATATCGATTTGTGTAATGTGTGCAGTATCTAATTAATATACAACCATAAAATTAATGCTCATCATAATTATTGCATATCAATCTCTATAATCGATAATGTAGGACACTGTAGGGGTACAAGAGCAGGAAAATTAATGCAAATCTAGAGGTAGCTTTAATTCGTGAATGTCTCTAATTCAGTAATCCATATAATAATGTAAACATATCTAAAGCAGCCTATTGATTATCCATATAAGAACAAAGGCGTAGAAAGCAAATCTTCATTGTGGGGGAGGGAGTATGGGGCCTACTCGTACCCAGTGGGCACAAAACCTTGATTTAACGTTGACAACTGGTTGATATAGGGTTACAGAGTAGATCAACTTGTTCTCAACATTGATGCAATGTTACTATTTCAAAATTGTCAACCAACACATGTTTCAACATTGATGTAATGTTTGGATATCAACCTTGAATCAACCATGTGTTTCCCACCTTTCGTATTCGAAGAAATATTCCAAAGTGCGCTTTAAAAATGTTTATTTAATTTAAAAAAAAAATTAAAACGAAATTTAATTCTAATAAGTATGGTGCACACCCCCAGACATTTTCCCCTAATTGTTTTTCTGTTGCAGTACCGTATTCGACCTAATATCAGCTATAAGATTTGGAAATTATGTGTACCGTAAAACTTCGCGTATATAAGCCTAACTCACGTATAAGCCACACCCCGAGTTTGGTGCGATCCTATAAGCCACAGAGGCCATCTGAGAATTGTTCATTTGGTACTGTAGTATACTTATAAAAACTCTCGTATTTAGACGCACCCTATATTGACATGTTTGGTATCAAAAGAAAGCTGAGTCTGATTCGCTTACAAGCCGCGGCTTATACGCGAGGTTTTACGGTATATTGTTTTGAGCGTGTGGGGTAGGGGGGGGGTGCGAACACATGCAACCGCCCCTCTCCTCTGTGATTGTGTAACATGCTGGCCGTAGGCCAAAAGCAATAGGTCAAACCACTGCAAGGGCAATAACTCTGGACAAGGACACTTCTAAGTAAAGCTCGGTGTTTATTTCAGGGTTTTCCCTCAAAAATAGGCAAAAACTACTTAATGCTTGCTTGAATGCCAATGTTCATGCAGTGATAGTTACGTACTCTATTAATGATATCATATGCTGATTGCAGCTTCAATCAACTGCGCAAACGATAACTCTGTGTGTGAAAACGGAGGAACATGTGACGGAGATTCCAACGAGTGTTTGTGCAGCATTGGGTTCACGGGGGGGGATTGTCAAGGTAAGGCCACATTGTCAACTTGTACATCTATTATCAAAAGACAGAGGGAAAGACCAGCCTATTTCATGTTGCCTTCTAACAATAGTGTAGATACGTATTAACAGTATTCTAACATACAAAGTATTCAAATATGCAGCATGTCTGCACCTACCCTGTGATTAGCCCTTAAGTAGCCATGAATTGGCCATCAATGCATATTCAGATTGTTGTACAATATTCGAAAAGGCTTAAGTATACATTTTAGACTGATAAAAGTGTCTATTATCAACTCTTATTAAGATATTTTCTTTTAAACTCCATTTTCTGTCCACCGGCGTTATAATATTCACACTATTATACCTTGACGTGTAATTTCTCAACAAAGGTTGGTCGGTCCAGTAATTAAACGCCATAACCTGCAGATGATACACACAATAAAGTTTCTCCACTTCTGCACGAATTATTCACCAGCGATACATTCATGTTAACACCATTTCTTTATATTAATGATATTGCCTCTCGGCTACCAGCAGCATATTTAGTACATAACTTTAACTTGGTATCTCATCTAGTGTGGCTAACCTGGACATGTTTGTAATTGTGTTCAAACCCTGAATGATTGCATGTGTCAAAAAAACTTAGCGGAGGAAATTATGCATGTTTAAAATCTAACTCAATCACCTACAATTATATCCGTATGATTTTCTTAATAATATCTAGCTCCTTTAATAGACACTTTTATATGGGCTTCTTGCTACTTAATAAATAACTATTAAGCTAGAGTGCGATAAATAGATAGGCTGTTCAGCACACTATTTATAGCCACACCCTAGGGGGCTAACAGTGGAGATCTGTCCCCTTATGGTTGTAATGCAAACGTTTTTGAGGTGGTTGCCTATCATGGATCAAAAGTATCTAGATTCACTCTAAATATTTCCACAATATACCTTACATATGTTGAAACCAAGTAGTGAAAGGAAAAGTAGGGGGTCCCGAGCTACAGTGGCCCAGAAGGGCCAAATGGAATCAATTCAAAACGTGAAAGTTGAAACTCAAAACGTGAAAATTGAAACTCAAAACATGAAAAGTGAAACTCAAAACGCGAAAGTTGAAATCAAAACGTAAAAAGTGAAACTTAAAATGCAAAAGTTGAAACTCAAAAACGCAAAAAGTGAAACTCAAAACGCGAAAGTTGAAATCAAAACGTAAAAAGTGAAACTTAAAATGCAAAAGTTGAAACTCAAAAACGCGAAAAGTGAAACTCAAAACGCGAAAGTTGAAATCAAAACGTAAAAAGTGAAACTTAAAATGCAAAAGTTGAAACTCAAAACGTGAAAAGTGAAACTCAAAACACGAAAGTTGAAATCAAAACATAAAAAGTGAAACTTAAAATGCACAAGTTGAAACTCAAAACATAAAGAAAGAAACTCAAAACATGAAAAGTCAGGTTTGACGTTTCAACTATCAAAGTCAATCTGTCAATCTGTCAACAGCTTGTGACAGGTATCTTTTAACATTGGGTATGGTTCACAAGCCAGAGAAAGCCAGTATCGAGACAAACTGTCAAATTTCATAAAAGGGTAAGGTTTCCGAAAATGGCAAATTTCAAAAATGGGTCAGAATTTTGGAAGATGCTCAGAGTGGCGGAATTTCAAAAAAGGGTCAGATTTTCGGAAAATGTCCAATTTGGCAAGAAAAAAAGTCAAATTTCACTGAAGGGTCGGAATTTTTGAAAAAGTCCAATTAGAAACAAAATAGAAAATCGCCCCCATTAATCTTTTTACATTTTTCTCGCCAAATTAGCATTTTCTGAAGGACTGACCCTTTTGTGAAATTTAACGTTTCTCTCGCCAAATTGGACAATTTTCACAAATCTGACCCAAATGTGATGTTTTCTTACCAAATTGGACATTTTTCAAGAATCTGACCCTTTTGTGAAATTTGATATTTTCTTGCCAAATTGGACATTTTCCGAAAATCTGACCCTTTTTTGAAATTTGACATTTTTTCGCAAATCAGACCCTTAATGAAATTTGACATTTTTGTCTTGCTACTGGCTTTCTCTGGCTTATGAACCATACCCAATGCTAAAAGATACCTGTCACAAGCTGTTGACAGATTGACAGATTGACTTTGAAAGTTGAAACGTCAAACCTGAAATCTGAAAGCACTTTTCCTGTTTTGGTTTTTCAATTTTTACGTTTTGAGTTTCAACTTTTGCGTTTTGAGTTTCACTTTTTACGTTTTGATTTCAACTTTCGCGTTTTGAGTTTCACTTTTTACGTTTTGAGTTTCAACTTTTGTGTTTTGAGTTTTAACTTTTGCGTTTTGAGTTTCAACTTTCACGTTTTGAGTTTCAACTTTTGCGTTTTGAGTTTCAACTTTTGCGTTTTGAGTTGATTCCATTTGGCCCTTCTGGGCCACTGTATGAAGCTACTTTTTTAAATATTGAATTTTGAAAGATAAAACTATTTCTCCAACACTAGACCAGGAACTCATCTATTTCGTGAGTAATGGTAGTAAAAGTATCACCATTTTTCTTAAACTCCCCCAAAATATTCTTTAGATTATTTCTGAATTAATAGTATCAATTTAAACATATGGTCCTGTGCATAATTCAGTGGTTTCTTGGGAATTTAAAATAAAAAATAATGAGATTCTATAAATCAAAGGGTAATGTAAAGATAGTTATATGTATGACAACTAGCTGACCAGCCTCTGTGGCCTGATAGGGTCACCACAGAACTTACACACTGGGGTTGTGAGTTCGCTGCTTGCTCAGGCCTTCTATTTTACACACTGCTACATATCAGCTTCGCAGAAATCGTCGCAATGAACGTACTATTTCGATATTCTATTGCAGTCAGGATTATTACATGTGTACAAAACCCCTGCCTAAATGGTGCAACCTGTGAGGACTTTTCGCTATCCTACGCATGCACCTGCAAGGAAGGATTTTCCGGATACAATTGCGAGAGTAAGTGAATTATGTTACTCTGGCAATGCTTGTTGTTAGTAGGAGGGTCAAGCAATAGAACTACACTGTAAAATGTTGGTTGCCAAATTTGTAGGTGTACAATAGATTCTACTGTAGGTGTACAGTTCATTGTAAGTAAACAGTAGAAGCTACTTTAAATCTACAGTAGATTCTACTGTAAATCCATGCTAAAGTAGATTCTATTGTAGATCTGCCGTAGATTCTGGCGTGTACCTACACTATCTATTTAGACTTTGTTAAAGGCCCCTTATCAGCATTCCACAAATTCCGCTTACAACCATGCCAGTGTGCAAGTTAGATTGCCAATGCGACTTATAGAATTTGGACCAAGTTCTGACAGGGGCGTGGCAAGCAGTTTCAAAGTAGGGGGGACTGAGGGGTATTTTGACCCTTTTTGACCCCTTTTTACTTGACCTTTGGGGTTTGACCTTTTTTGGGGTTGGTCAAAAGTGGGGGGGACATGTCCCCCCCGTCCCTCCCGGTTGCCAGGCCCCTGGTTCAGTTAGGTGTTGCGCAAGGTCTGTAACGGATCAGTTGTTATCAAAGTGTTTCTAAACCCCTACCACTCGTAAATTATACTTGTCCCACTGGTCGTAAGTCTATACCTCACGTGTAAATGGGGTATAAAGGTAGTGTTTCTTAACGAGTTATGCGTGAGATTATGAGTGATGAATGCACCTGTAAGGGACTTACGATCAAAAGCCTAAACAGCGAGAGGTAATAGCATACCCTATATTTGTTTATCTCAATAAATAAATATTTCAGTACTCTTCCTTTTCCTACCTCAAGTCCATGTGTTAATGTGCTATTTGCCTTTTTGGGGCTTTCTGCAATCCCAAATAAGTCTTGCATTGTGTTAGAGAAACTGTTGTATTCCTGTTGATATATATATATATATATATATATATATATATATATATATATATATATATATATATATATATATTTACATCAGGCACTATCAAGTGAACATGAATAGGATCACGGGCCACCACTGAGCTAAACCTCTGGGAGGAGGTCAGGTGTTTCTGTTTATAGAAACAGGGTAGTCAACTCTATGTTCTCCCTCTACTTTGAGCATCGCATTTTGGTGAAAATGCATGCATTTGGATGCATTAAAATGCCATAATCTAATTGATTTGCATAATAAATAAGATTACTATTTTGCATTAAACTGGAGATGTACCCACATTTAGCAAAGTTCCCCCTCTGCTTTCCTGCGGTCCTTAAAGCACATGGCCTGCATACCTACAACACTGTGGGGAGCAGGGGTCTGTACACAGGCAGCACAGGTAGTTAGTGTAGCAGTCAGAGTAGCCCACACTGTCCTACCTTACAGCATGACTAGGACTCTGCTTGGAGACAAAGGTAAGTTGGTGTGCGTAAATCGGATTGACCAGTCAGTGCCCTATGCTGGCTGCAGTCAATAGGGTCAGTCCAGGTAAAACAAGGTGAAAGGGCAAAACATTGTGTACTCCAGGGTCTGTCAGCTCACTTTACTGAGGATACCTCAATATATATCATCCTAAAGTAGCTGGCTCCAGATTCAAAGCATCAGTTGTCAAAATATACTTTTATTATGAAGACATGTATGGCTGGCAAGAATAGATATAATGAGTGAAATGAATGATAACTCAATGTTTTGTGTCTGAACTCCAGGAGTGATACAATCATGGTCTCATCTCAATTCTACAGTGACAACATACCGGCCATAGACGTTTATGGTCACTCCGGGAGTGTGAGGGGAGGGAGGAGAGGGACGTGGTGGGGGTACACGGAATTTAGGCACCCGGTCTTCAGGCACCCTGCCTTCAGGCCCCCCTGACCACAGGCACCCTGCCCTTAGGCCCTCCGGATCTTAGGCCCCCGGTCTTTTGGCACCCTGGCCATAGGCCCCCTGGCTATAGGCCACAACCTCCTCACATCCACTACCACTTCCTCACATCCACTACCCCCTCCTCACGTCCACTACCAATTCCTCACATCCACTACCCCCTCCCCAGCATGTAGGCACAAATCTCACGTCCATTTCATACATCCAACCCTCCTCCCTCACGTCCAACCCCCTCCCTCACATCCAACCCCTTCCCTCACGTCCAACCCCTTCCCTCACGTCCAACGTCCAACCCCCTCACGTCCAACCCCCTCACGTCCAACCCCCTCACGTCCAACCCCCTCACGTCCAACCCCCTCACGTCCAACCCCCTCAGGGAAGGGGGTGGATGTGAGGGAAGGAGGTGGACGTGAAGGAAGGGGGTGGACGTGAGGAGCAGGTGGACGTGCCTACAGACAGGGGGCCTGTAGTCAGGGTGGCCTAAAGGCAGGGGGCTGCAAAACCGGAGGGCCTGTGGGCAGGGGGCCTATGTTCCGGGGGCCTACAGGCAGGGGGCCTATAGTCAGGAGGGCCTACCGTGGTGGTGAACCGATATATGAGAAGCTAGAAATATGGCCTAAAGATGCAACAGAGTTAGGGTAAGCTCTGCTGCAGATCCGTCCAACAAGAAGGAAAGCATGGCCCCGAGGAGGAGAACTTTATACTTATACTGTAGGCTATACTGTATTTATACTGGAGGCTATATGTAATGTATATCGAAAATAGTGTTGTGATACCTTGTAACTCGCTCATACCGGAAGTAGCAATAAAAGCGCGGCAAACTATAGTCAGTTGTGCCTACCCTGCAGAAGAAGTTAGACTTGCCTCAGTCTCTACTTTTATCATCACTGAATTTCTTCCCACATACACCACATAATTGGCGACGAAGGAGCTTACCCTGTGGACAATCTTGCCTGGAATCTCTTGGAAACTGTGAGTTTGTTCCATTTTGAGAACTTTGATTGTAATCTTTGGTGAACTTTGGTGGAAAATTCAGGGCAGTGATTTTGGGTCAGTTGTGCAGTCAGTCAGCCTCAGTCCATGTGTTGGCACTTTCTGCACAGGCACACACTCCTTTCACCAGTGGCAGTGGATCTAGGCTCTTTGGATCTGCACCAGCTGTGTCTTAACAGTCTGAACATTCACATCTGCATTGTGGAACTTTTGCTGTTTGGGTGGCCTAGACCTGTTCATCCTGTTGTAGGCCTACTTTTTGCCTTACAATGGGGGACTTCATTATGCACCCTTTCCAGTTGGAACCAGTGGAGTCTGCAGCTAAGAGGTGGGAGAGATGGCTTAGAAAATTCCCACACTTCCTAGTGTACAAAGGCATCACCAATGAGGCAAAAAAGACTGCATCACTGATGTTACTCTTAGGTGATGACGCTATGGATGTTGCTACATCTCTAGGCATTGATGCTACCACAACTTTTGATGAAGCAACTACCAAATTGACTGATTACTTTGCCCCTAAATGCATCAAAGAGTATCAGATATATGAGTTCAGGCAGGCTTATCAGAGAGATGACGAGATGATTGATCAGTTCCATGTTCGGCTGAAGAGTCTCGCTAAGTACTGTGAGTTCCATAATGAGGACGGTGAGATAAAATCTCAGATTATTCAGAAATGTCGATGGCCAAAAGTGCGAGAAAAGGGACTCGATGAGCCAGACGTCACGTTGGCGGCTCTTCTAAAATTCGCACGCACTCAGGAGTCTACGGGACGACAAAGCAAGGTGATGTCGCAGTCTATGCCCACCGCTCCTGTGGAGTCAAAGGTCCACAAGGTGATGTCAAAGCCCAACTCCTGGGGTCGTGGCAAGAGGAGACAGTCTTCACCGCCACGCAGACAACATCAACAACGTCAACAGCAGCAACAACATCGGCAGCCTTCCGACCCGACCGGCACGTGTTCTGGTTGTGGGGACGCATCTCATAAAAAGCGAGCACATGACTGTCCCGCGTGGGGGAAAATTTGTCACAAGTGTTCCCGATACAATCATTTTGGGAAAGTTTGTAGACAATCAACAAACTTTGTTGAGACTGACGAAGGCGCTACTGCAGCACCGCTATGTGATGATGCTATCGAGTATCAGTATAATTTGTTCCATACCAATGCCATGCCTAGTAAAAGGGTCAAACCCTACATTGTTTGTGTAGATTTACATGGTGTTGCCACAAACATGGAGATTGATACTGGTTCTGGTGTAACAATCTTGAACAAGGTTCAGTATGACAATGTCAAGAAGTGTAATCCTGGTCTGGTGTTAAGTAAAACCAATTTACCTGTACTTAAGATGTTTTCAGGTGCAAGTCTATTGCCACTTGGTCGTGTAACATTGAATGTGCAGCATGCAGGTCAGTCATTGCAACTTGACGCATTAGTTGTCGAGGGTCAAGGACCATGTCTTCTTGGAAGAGACTGGATCAACGAGTTACGTCTTGATTGGTCCGCAGTGCATTCTCTTTCAGATGTGGACTACAGGAAACTATTCCCTGACCTATTCAAACCCGAGCTTGGTAAGTTAAAGGGTTACGAAGCGAAACTGTATATAGACACTGATGCGCAACCACGTAAGTTCAAGGCGCGAACACTATCTTGGTCTTTCAGAGAGAAGGTCGAGGCTGAACTTGATCGCCTCGAACGTGACGGGGTCATAGTAAAAGTTGAATTTGCAGATTGGGCTGCTCCAATCGTTCCGGTAATGAAACCGAATGGTGACATTCGCATTTGTGGTGATTACAAACTGACTGTCAACAGAGCAGCAAAGGTGGACAAATATCCAATTCCGAATGTTGATGATTTGTACCAAAAGTTGGCTGGGGGTGTTTGTTTTTCCAAGTTGGACCTCAGTCATGCATATACTCAGATAATTCTCAGTGAGGATTCGCGTGAACTCACAACGATAAACACTACAAAAGGTTTGTACCAGTACACACGCTTGTGTTTTGGGGTATCTTCCGCACCAGGTATTTTCCAGAGAGTTCTGGAGCAGGTACTTCAAGGTATACCCATGGTAGCAGTGTATCTGGACGATATCTTGGTGTCGGGGCACACAAAGGAGGAGGCACATCAAAACTTGACGACGGTACTGGGTCGGCTGCAGCAGGCAGGACTACGTCTGAGAGGTGAGAAGTGCGTGTTTCTCCAAGATTCCTGTGTCTATCTAGGTCACAAGCTGGATGCAGAAGGAATTCACCCGACTACCGAGAAAGTAGCAGCTCTTCAGAACGCACCACCTCCTACCAATGTGAGTGAACTCCGCAGTTTCCTGGGAATGGTAAATTACTACCACAAGTTCCTGAGGAACCTCAGCTCGACAGTCGCACCACTGAATCAGCTCCTACAGAAGGATGTTCTGTGGAAGTGGGGGCCAGAACAGGAACAAGCGTTTGCTAAATCAAAGGAACTATTGCAATCTTCGCAAGTGTTAGTTCCCTACAACCCGGCTCTACCATTGCTTCTTGGCTGTGATGCGTCATCGTACGGCCTGGGTGCGGTACTCTCTCATCGGATGCCGGATGGCTCCGACCGACCGATCGCATTTGCATCCAGATCGTTAGCTCCCGCTGAGAAGAACTATGCACAAATCGAGCGCGAAGGGCTCGCCGTAATCTTCGGTGTGACCAAGTTTCATAAGTATGTGTATGGTCGCGAATTCACCGTGGAAACAGACCATAAGCCGCTGTTGGGGCCGCTGAAAGAGGACAAACTCATCAGTCCTATGTCTACTGCCCGCTTACAGCGTTGGTCACTGACAATGTCAAATTACCAATATCGTTTACGTTACAAGCCAGGCAAGGAGAATGGCAATGCTGACGGACTAAGCCGGTTACCTTTAACGACACCGTACTTCACCGTGCCTGTGCCTGCTGAAACAGTGTTGGCTTTTGAGGTTCTAACGTGTTCTGAGGTTTTGACATGTACTCAAATTGCTTCTTGGACCGCTCGAGACCCGATCATGGCTTCCATACAAAACTTTGTTTTGAAGGGTTGGCCTTATAGTGTGTCTGAGGAACTGGCACCATACTTTCGCAGGAGGGAAGAACTGTGTGCAGAACAAGGTTGCTTGATGTGGGGTTTGCGTGTGATAATACCACCACAAGCTCGTGACTGTGTTCTTGAGCAACTCCATGAGTGCCATCCAGGAATCGTTAGGATGAAATCACTCGCACGCAGTTATGTTTGGTGGCCAGGAATCGATGCTGATATCGAGCTTAAAGTGAAATCATGTCAGCAGTGTCAAGTCCAATCCAGGTCTCCACCGCATGCTCAGCTCCACCCTTGGGAGTGGCCTGGTAAACCTTGGCATCGGATCCATATAGACTATGCTGGTCCAATTGATGGGCAAATGATTCTAGTGATTGTAGATGCTCATTCAAAGTACATTGACGCTCATGTCATGAACACATCCACTTCCAAAGCTACTATAAGGAAGTTAAGACGAACATTCTTTGTTCATGGTACTCCAGTTGTACTTGTGAGTGACAACGGAAGTTGTTTTACAAGTTCAGAGTTTCAAGAGTTCTGTAAGAAAAATGCTATTAAGCATATCTGTACAGCTCCATACCATCCAGCCAGTAATGGTTTAGCTGAGCGAGCAGTACAGACGCTTAAGGAAGGTATCAAGAAAACGCCAGGTGAGGATCTGGAAACTAAGGTAATACGCTACCTTTCCAGATACTGTGTTACTCCACAGACGGCTTCTGGACAAGCACCAGCAGAGTTACTGATGAAACGTAAGCCACGTTTCCTGTTGGATGTACTTCATCCGTCTCTGTCCAGTAAGGTTATGGATAGACAATCCTATGCACGGCAGTACCATCAGCCTGCAGTCAGCCCACGTGACTTCTTTGTTGGCGATGCTGTGTGGGTCGTGAATTTTGCTGGTATGCCCAAGTGGATGCCGGGAGTGCTCCAATCAAAGACTGGTCCAGTCACGTATATCGTACGTCTTGACGATGGACGAGTGTGGAGACGCCACATGGATCACATCAGAGCTCGTGTCCCAACTGAGCCTGAGTGTCGTGATAACGGTCGCACCCTGGAGAATCGACCAATACCGCCTTACATTGCACCTGCGCCTGCACCTCAGATCCCAGTGCCAGCTGCAATGCCGAAGCCCAGTACTCCTCCGAGTACCACTCCAGCGACTCCACAAGACCACCATGTGCCTCCTCTACCTAGTGCTACGCCTCCTACACCAAGAGCAAGTAGCCCTGCACCAGTTGGTATTAGAAAGTCTACCAGAGTAATCAAGCCACCTACCAGACTGGACTTATGAGTACAAAACTAAAGGTGGAGGGATGTAATGTATATCGAAAATAGTGTTGTGATACCTTGTAACTCGCTCATACCGGAAGTAGCAATAAAAGCGCGGCAAACTATAGTCAGTTGTGCCTACCCTGCAGAAGAAGTTAGACTTGCCTCAGTCTCTACTTTTCTTTATCACTGAATTTCTTCCCACATACACCACACTATATTACTCCCTTCTTCCTTGTAAACACTTATGACGTGAGAAAACCCTGGCAGTCACGGCTGGATGAGCATTACCCTGGGTCACGCTCCATTGCACCAGGACTGGCCCGTTTTATGTCACCACATATTTACTCTCGTTCCCAAATCCTTCCAAAGGAAGGCTCTGGTAACAGCTATATGACCTTGAACTTGGAATTTTGCTGGGTTTGGACAGTCCCTATATTTAGCTTGGAATCAGTGAACAGGAACCAGAATGTTTGATGGTAGTTTTACCATCAAACCTTCTGCTTCAATTTCTGGTTCATGTTCGTTGGTTCCAAGCTAACCATAGGGACATACAAGTTCAAGGTCATATGGCTGTTACCAGAGCATTCTTCGGAAGGATTTGGGAACGAGAGTACCACATACTGGGCGGTTCTGCAGGAGTATGCCCCGACTATGTTGTTACAAGAATAACCGGCCAAGAAAACCTGGGTAATAATATAGTGCTATGAAAAGCAGTACAGGGACTCACTACACTAAATGTATAAGATATAGATCCCTGTCTGAGGTGTTTACAGGATATGTAGGATATATAGGACCCAGCGAAGGAGGTGGTCTACGTCCCCCTGGGAATGGAGTCTATCTGACTTTGAACGTGGAACATTCATCGACCTTTAATTGTCCCAACACACTGAGAAAAAAACATACCGTATTCCACTAAATAAATGCACAGTGTGCACAATATTAAACTAAAATATAAAAATCTAAAAAAAATAAAAGATTTAATTCTATTAAGCGCATACCACCCACACCCATCTTCCCATTTATCCCGTATTCGATCTAATAAGTACAGAATACACTTAACAAAGTATACTATCACACGTTTCTAATATTCAATGGGTCATTTGGGCTAAAGATTTCACATATTTGGGGGGATTTACAGTTTGAAATCGGCCAAAAACGGGTCAAAGAGGGGTGTGTGCGCTTATTAGGGTATGTGTGCTTATTAGGATCGAATACGCGATAATACCACAGGGTCAATGAGAATTTCCGACACCCTCTAACCCAATCCTACTGTCAACCAATCCAAAATACCGTATTTCAGGTGTTGATTCATCAGGAGTGAAGTAATTCCTCATTATCTTACAGGCGAAATCGATGAGTGTGATAGCAACCCGTGCATGCATGGGGGGAGCTGCGTTGAAGGCATTGACATCTACGCGTGCAGGTGTGCCCCAGGATTTGCTGGCAATGACTGTGAAAGTAAGGACTTATTTCTTCCTAGTTTTCCACCGTCTCCTTTTCTGAAGAAAAAATTCTGTTATACACATATTGAACTGTAAAAGAAGACATAGTAATTGGGGTCATAGTCTGCATTACATAAATGGCTGGGCAGTAGATTTCGCACAATCAATGTTTGAAAGACAATTATACAAAAGGTATACTAAAGTTAGTACATCATAAATTATATAAATAGCATACCACATGAATGAATTGCTGAATAAACCTACTGCTTCCCTTCCGATTATTCGAACGGTAACAAAAGAATTTACTAGCCATGATGAAAGCATACTGTAATCATACTTTTTTTTCGGGCCACACATATTCTCGTGAAAATTTGTGAAATTTGTGAAAATATGTAAAACATAAATATGTATCTATTATAGTCCAGCCTCAGGGAGTAATCATTGTTTAACCCCATCAAATCTATCAACACCCTCAGAGGCGTAGGAAGCAAATCTTCATTTGGGGGGCCCAAGGGGGGCCCACTCCAACCACCTTAAAGTATTGGTTTTTATACATGATGTATCATAATTATACATCCTTATATATTACATTGTATGAAAAGGTAGCATTTGAGCCCCCTTTAGGTCTGATTTGGGGGCCCGGCCCCCTTTGCCCCCACACTTCCCTATGCAGGAGAGTTAAGGATTGAAAATTGTATGTATTATATTAAAGTTCTTCACAATTTTTTTTTTTTTTTTTTTTTGGGGGGGGGGGGCAAAGATATTCAGGCCACCCGACTCCTAGGTGATCGGGGGGGGGGGGGGGGGGGGGGGGGCCAGCACCCCCCTGCCCCCCCCCCCCCTTTGCCTACACCACTGAACAGCTGAACACCCATGTGACATTTATATTTGATAGCGATGGACTACAGATTACACTGCAATGTGCAGAATTTACAAAACAATAAAATGGTACTGTAAAAGTGTTTAGTCCTACCGTATTTGACCTAACAAGCGCACGTCCTCTAATAAGCCCACACCCCCTTTTTGACCCGACAATAAACCCCTAAAATACGGTGTGCTTAACATTAGGTTGGACACGATACTGCAACAGCAAAACGATGAGGGAAATATGGGTGGGGAGTGTGCACTTATGAGAATTTTATTTTGTTTTAACTTTTAATCTTTTAAATATTTTTTGTAGTACAATATGCACTTGCTACGTTGAATACGGAATATTGATTATGTATGCTGTTTCCAACCGGTTCGCCGTTGCTATCATAGGGGGAGGGGGGCCTCTGCTGCGCTAGTTCAATATATTCCACACGTACAGTATAAACACACATACATGCTTTATTCTAATGTCAACTGTATAATATGGACATGCTTATTCAAGTTATACAAACGAGGTACACAATGTTTCAGTAACCATTGAGGACTGCACAGATAACCCCTGCCAGAATGGAGGCACATGTATCGACACAAACCATTAGTCTAGGGTAAAGGCACCCATTTCGGACGCTCCTGCACACTGGAAAGATGTTCACCTTTAGTTGACACCCTATATGGACACTAATTCTAATTTCTACTGAACCATTTGACACGTCATGTCTGAGAGTTTTTATTCCTGAGATATTTGCAATGAATTAAATCATCTAAGTATACGAATAAACCTCCATCTTATATGTCCATTCCAAAAGGTTAAACTGCACCTAAAGTCGGACACCTTCGTGTTTCTTGACATAAATGCTCACAAAAAATACATACTATTTTTCTATTATTAGGCTTATGAATTACACTGTGCAACGACGGGAAAAAACGGGGGCAGACCTACCTGACTACACTAATTTGAGGTCACTGAATCCAAAAATGATGGTAAAAAATGCCTCACAAGTCTCAGTTTCAAGATATTCCAACCATGATTATTTGTCGGTCTACTACTGAATATATGGTCCGACCAATATA
This sequence comes from Harmothoe impar, assembly GCA_947462335.1. NCBI lineage: Eukaryota > Metazoa > Annelida > Polychaeta > Phyllodocida > Polynoidae > Harmothoe > Harmothoe impar. The sequence continues at coordinate 17,754 of CANHQG010000293.1, forward strand.
CAGCAGGGACAGCATTCATGAAAAATTGTAAATTTTCTTTGCCTGGCAGAGATAACATGACTCTGAAGCACATTTAGTGGTAACATACCATAAAAAAAACTGGATTCTACACTGATATGAAGCTAAATTAATGACATTTTACCGATATTAATTGAAAAAATACCATAAAATATATATAGATTCATCCTAAAGCGATATAACATTTTTTTAAGCTACTAACATCAGGATTGTGACCCGTTCTGACAAGAGGTACCTTCAGGGAAACTATTATTACTGTTTTTAGCCCCCACCAGTGCCAGAATCCCAAAAAGAGTAATAAATAGACAGAAAATTGCTTGGATAACCCTTTATGCAGAATGCAATAATAGATCATCGGTGCTACATCTTTAGGATTAAAATTCTATGTCTATAATGGTTTTCTTAGACAAAAATGGTACAAAGGCCAGTTCCTGGTTAATATGGTAGCCATTGACACAGTCAAAATATTGGGAATTGGCTCTAGAATATTGGAAATGTCATCAATATCGCAAATCTCAAAACAGGCCTCACAAATTCCTTCAGAACCAATTTTCTACTAAAAGGTATCCTTGTATGAGGATATTTGACCATAAAACCTAATTTTACATGTAACATTAGCTAGGTACATTGCTGGAATATGGTCAGAGGTGGTCCTTATAGGGAATACGATAGGAAGACAAAGCGACCTTTTTAAGCACTAGTTATATGTTTCAAAGTGTTATTTTGGACCTATTTATTCACAAAGAATATTTAATTCTATAACAGATCAGTAATATATCAATAATGTAACTAGTTAAAAATGAGTTTTACATGAAAAGAAGCATTTTCCTACTTTTTGAACAAATAGTGTATATATAAGCTCTAACTGGGTATACAAATAAGACCATGTGAAAATCTGAAAACTGAGACTTACCACACAATTTTGAGTGCTATTTTTGAATTCCCCAGGTCAAAATACATGAGAATAATTGAGTCTGGTCCCGCATTTTTCAATTTTTGAAAATTTGTTGTACAGTGTTATATAACTATGATAGAAAAACCAGAACAAACAGAATAAGGAAACCAAATTTCATCATGAATTTTATGTTGAGAATATTGCAAGAAACACCCCATGTTTAAGCAGTAATAGAACCATATGAGAAGGGAGTTATATGCGGTCTGATGTGTTTGTTAGAAGGAAGAATACCTGGATTTTCATATTTAGTTGGCATTTATATGTGAGTTGTGTATATTCATTATGTAATTCAAAGTCAATGGTGTCCGACTCAAGGTGTCTGTCCGACTCAGGGTTCCTTTACCCTAGCCTGCAATACCCACGGACACTAGCGTTGTAGGTATAGGATACAAGGGTCAAAAAACCTTTGGGAAATTGGTACCATTTGCGAGGTGAATCTGCTTCGCATTCCCCTGGCTTAGATATTGAACATACAGGCTCGTAATTTAATGAGTAGTATCTTACATATGTATACAATAGTTGATTCATAAATTGAATTACATATGTTATTTCATTTTTACACATTTAGGCACTTTAATGGAGGTAATCTGCATAGAGGCAAACGGTCTACAGTCTCTTGGACTCCCTGTTGATTGGTCTAGACATGACTATAATTACTAGTTTGTACATTTCACCTCATCCAATTAAGGCCCCAAGCAGCATAAAAGCCACTCATAGCCTGTCTTGATTGGGTGGAGAAATAAACATGATTGGTTAACACAAGGGCAATCAATAGAAAACTGACCCTTCTGTCCGTAACTCTCAGACAGCCCATGTCCCCATCTGAGAGTTACAGCCGTAACTACAAACAATGGAATAAATTAGCTATATGGTGATTTCTTTAGAAACAGAAGCAATGGATTTGGATGTTTTCTTCTCCAAGAGAGTATGACTTTGTGTTTATAAACTACAGGAGCCATAAGTCAGGGCCGTGGCAACCGGGGGGGACGGGGGGGACATGTCCCCCCCACTTTTGACCAACCCCAAAAAAAGTCAAACCAAAAAGGTCAAATAAAAGGGGTAAAAAAGGGTCAAAATACCCCTCAGTCCCCCCTACTTTGGAACTGCTTGCCACGCCCCTGAATAAGTTATAGGGGAAAGTAGTATATATATATGTAGATATGGCCTCCCGAAAATGAGATCAATCATTAAATGAAACACTCATGCAAATCTGACGCTTATGGAATTAAATACAGCAGTCCAACTTTTGAAATGTACATCATTCATGAAATATATTATAATGAAGTAAACCTTTGTAAAATATCATATTATTTCCAAATAATATACAAAAACAAATTGTGGAATGTGGACATTTATTTGTTTTTCAGATTTTTCATTTAAAAAAAAGGTTTTCCTCAAAAGCTGATTTTTATGATGCGTGCGGTGATGAGAACCCATTTTACTTTTTTGAGTGGCCCAAGTACTAGCATGTAAGATTGTATCAAAATGTATGTATCGGGATCATACTTAAAATAAAACATGAAATCGTATATGGCTAACTCTCATCAAATCAATGCAACTAAAATGTGGCCGTCACATGACGTACATGATCGGTATTGAAATGTCATGTAAAACCATCTTGATAGTAGCATCTACACATTTCTAAGATATCACATGTCAAAACACACATCATATGTACACCTTGGTAAGATTTATACATGTTTTATCATGGTCAGAAAGGGTGAGCCAGTCAATAAATCACCAATCATGTACGGCCGCCGATTATGTACCGCCAATTATTAGTTGCATCCATCTGGTGAGAGTGAGCCATCTGTCCCTTCAGCAATAAAAGACATTTACATACCTGGATGAACAGTCTCCGTATTTATATCTGTCATGATCATAATTAGCTTTAAGGCATTAGTCAAAGAGTGAATTTTTGTCAATTATTTGCTGTAAAATCATAAAATATCCACAGAGCTGCCTGAAAAATGTCCAAAATGACCAACTTATATTCATTCAATATGACTAAAACGCTTAGAAATGCCTAAGTTGGGTAAGTCAGTCTCACTAACCTAACAGTATTGGCTAACATAGGTTGGACGTATAGGGAGCCAGAGAATAAGTTAGAGGTGTTTAGTCATACCGTACTGCAGTCGGCTTTCAGCCGAGCACAGTATGGTAGCAAGCAGCTCTGACAAAGTATCCAATTTGTTGCTTCTATCACAAAAGAAACCATCATGCCAAACATGAGGATACTGGACTACAACTGTGATTGTTCTCCGGGATTTAATGGCACTGACTGTGAGGGTAAGACTATTTAATTAGTGCACAATACCAATTTCACACTGACATCAATGAATTGCTTAGCCCCCCCCCCCCCCCCCAAAAAAAAGAAGTTAATGCTTGACGTTAATACTAACATAATTATATTTAATAAGTTACATTCAGGTCTTCACATTTACGTTAATATAACGTCTTCAAATATAAGCTTTTTAAGCTGAATATCCGTACCATGTCAGGAGGTGGTGCCAATTTTTACATAAAATGTTATGTTAATTAATGTAAAATCAACAGCGTGAATCTTTTCTGTAACACCTATTTGGAAAAAGTAACTTTCTGTAACACGCTACTTATGTTGTTAAACTTGTATTGTCTTTCTGTAACACCCCCCAGGCACCAACCCTGCATTATACGGGCAACCATTTACTACTGCTGTTGCTATCCTTAAATCATAATAAGTTTACGCTATACATTCTGTTAGGAGTATGATGAATTATTGCGTATAAGCTTAACTCACCTATAAGTAGCCCCCACTAACTTTTGAGAATTATATAAGCCTGATTGAAGATCTGCTGATGGCTACTTTTGTACAGTAGTATTTATAATATTTAGATAATCACGCATAGCCCGTCCTCTGATTTGGGCTGATACTATGACCCTCACTGGCGATCTGACTTGCGGCCTAGCAAGAGCTTCTATAGGAGAATTTAGAGTACTGCTTTTCAGCTACAATAAAAATGTGAAAAAGAAGTCCGCTTCTATCACTGTGGGCTCAATATCAATACGATTTTCAGGTTTTTGTATTGTCTAATTGTAGCTAACATTGACGAGTGTGCATCGATACCCTGCGGGCGTGGCGGAACCTGCACGGATGGTCTGGATGGGTACACGTGTGCTTGTGATGCAGGCTATACTGGAGTCACTTGTCAAAGTAAGTAACTTGTCCATCAACCTAACAAAGTAAAAATAAAACAAGTCTCCCAGTCGAAATTCCCAAGATGCAATAATTGTTACATTTCAATAATGACTAAGTAAGGGTTATGGAATTATTTATAACATATCAACAGGTACAGATAATACACAGAGAAAAGGAATAGCGTAAAAAAGGGGTCCAGATTGCCTCCAGAATGACTTCCCACTTTAGGGGAGTCACGTCCTTATGTGACTCTCTGACGCTTTAAGTGAGAATACTATGTGACTCTCCCAGCGGACTCCCTTAGGTCACCCAGGGAGTCACCTAGGCTCCCCTGGACTCCGCTTAAGAGAGAAGTCATTTTGAAGGCAACCTGGACTCCCTTTTGATACTGTTCTCTATGTGAAATATGGGCTAAACGTTGCTGTTCACATAACAAAAAGGCCAGGATGAACTTCTCTAATAATTATTTCAAGATGTTCTATTTTGTCTCTATAGCTAACATAGATGAATGTTCCTCTGACCCATGTCAGAATGGTGGATCCTGCAGTGACCGCATCAACTCCTACTATTGTACATGCACACGTGAATTCGCCGGCAGGAACTGCGAGAGTAAGCCTATGCCTATTTTTACATCATCTCAATTATAACTGGACTCCAAACAGCTTCACTCTTAAAGTGTGTTACCTTTACACACTTGTTTTTGCTGCCACTTTTGACACACTTCTGTTTTGTAACACACTACATACTACTCAGAGTGTGTTGATCTCAAAGTGTGTTGCTCTTAAAATGCATGTTCCAACAATACACATATCTTAGAACGTGTTTACTTTAAATGTGTTGTGCTCTGACAGAAACCATTGCCATTAAGATGATGCATGTAGGTTTATCCTGGTAGACGGTATATTTCACAAAAGAATGTCATTGATTGCCTTTAAAAAGCAATGATATCATCGCAGCTCTTTCAACATGTATGCAACAATCGATAGCATATTCTGTAAATCTAGTGCATATCTAAAGGTATTGTACAGTCTATACAAATTCCTGCCAGACACCGGCTATAGCCGGCAAAAAGCCTGCCGGGCCGGCAGAAATGTGGCTACTGCGGGCCCAAATGACTGGCTGTTATCTGTAGGTCTTTGCCTACGTGCCAGTTTTTACGGCTTGTAAATTGGACAAGTATTAAGGTTTCTATAGCATAAAATAGAAAGCATGAATATTTTCTGTAATTTTCTTCACTGATTTACATATTCAATTGATTTATATATTTGTAACATACAGGGTAACACTATTCATTATCACTATTAGTGTGATAAGTTGCCTCTCATTTGATTTTTAAATAATAAGATTGTACTCTGATATCCGGGCCTGCAAATGAAATATCTGCAGGACCGAATGTCCTGCATGGTGAAAACGTTTTCATTAGACTGATTGTATTTGAGTTTCCCCATCTGTAAATTACAGATATCACTATAACCGCAGTACAGCCGAACGTTGGTCCAATGTCTGGGGGAACGGCTGTCACCATCACGGGAACCTTCGTGGACAACATTATCTTTGTTACCCTTGGCAATACCCACTGTGTGCTGAAGGAAAGGTATGAGTGCTATATTCCTTCCCTGCAGACACATAACAATCACAGCTCGACAGGAGTATAATACTCAGAATGAGGCCCCCAGATTTGTTCTACACTAGATGGGGCTTCAAGTAGCCCAGGTAAACGAGATCCCAGTTTTCATACATGTTTTCTACAGGTGTAAATACATGTTAGAATACTGGGATCGCGTTTACCTGGACTACTTGAAGCCCCATCTAGTGTAGAACAACTCTCAGGTCCTCATTGTGAATTTGCAAACAAAATCATCACTGAAATTGCACTGTGCCCTGTGTTTTTTGTAGTTAAAACTGTTCCAACCTAGAAAAGCATCGGGAAAACATAAATGATTCTGTAAACAGCATTCATCAATAAGTTTATGTGCAATATGGTGTGCCCATGATAACCAATGGTTCACGTTGAATCCTTCATGTCTCAGTAGTTTAGAAAGCAGTCCCAGATTAATTCCATTATGGCTTGTTTTTAGCTAGCTTATGAATCAACCGCTTGTTACCGCTATATTTCCAGGACTATAGATCGCTATGTATGCCTGTCTGGACCACTGACAGATGTAACACAATTGAATAAAATGCTCGATGTCATCGCTCTTGACAACAGAGAGCATACAAGTATACTCCCAGGATCAAAGTTCACGTATCACATTGACCCAGTCATCCTCGAGATTGAACCGCTAGAGTCGATTGAAACGTAAGATAATCTGAGCTACAATAATCTTATTTAATGGAGTCCATTCTACAAACTCTGCCATGACCAAAGACCCTGTGCCTCACAGGCCGAATGAGAGCCTTCTGGTAGAGATGGTGTGCAGGGGGTTGGTAGTATTAGGGTAAAGGCCCGACACTTGTATGGTCCGGTCATCTAGGCACCTGTACTCAGACCTGCAGTGTTGTGTAAAGCCAGTAGATGTCTCTGTTGTATACCTGGTCTGAGTCTAGGTGTCTAGATGATCGGACCATACGAGTGTCAGGCCTTTACCCTAATACTACCAACCACCTGCCGACCATCTCTACCAGAAGGCTCTCATTCGGCCTGTGCTGTGCCTGGTGCAAGAGCCGGCGGAGATGGCGATGGGTAGTGGTAGTAGCCTGATGCGCTTAAAGCTGCTATACCAGATGGCACACTCAAACCTACATTTTCTTCATTTGTGTCTCATACAAATGTGTAACCTTTTCACTCTTATAGTCTGCCATTAATCTTAGCAAGAGGTACTTAATATGTGCAATACACGACTCCAATCCCAACTATCATTTATATTCTGGGGGGGCCTTGCTGATTAGTGCTGACAAAAGCCATCAGGTAACAGTACTGAGTGGGAAGGAGCCTGGAAGTTTACAGCAGCTTTAAAGATCGAAGATGGGGCTGCATTTCACTCAGTCTACGGCCTTTTGAAAAACCGCCCCACCTTCAACTCATGGGCAGAGCATTGCACTATCCAGGCACATCATATGTGGAGATGGTGTCTGCGCTAACTGGCTGTATTTCAAACAAAAGGCCCTATCCACTCATATTCATAGACCAATTCTGTTCATGGTATACATATTAGTGTTGTAAGCTAAGGACCAGTAATTGTCCAGGCTGTGTCTCACCAACTTGGGCCAACTTTTTGCCTATGACCGGGTGGCGTCTATAAGCGGGTGGCATCTATGGCAGGTGAAGATATATATGGATATGTAACAATCGCCATTTTCTTTATTTTATCCCTTACATATCAAAGAAGAAATTTATTTTTTCTTAATCGTATATATTAAAATGCTCGGTCATAGATGCCACCCAGTCATAGATGCCACCCGGTCATAGATGCCACCCGGTCATAGACGCCACCCGGTCATCGACGAAAACATTGGCCCAAGTTGGTGAGACACAGCCTCCAAGGCACCAGCTGCAGATACTTACCTTTGTCCAAGGAAATAACACTTATGGAGCTAGTCATGCATATCCATATCAGACTTATGCCACTGCTAATCTCCTTGAATCAAAACAATCAAGGCTTGATTGTTTTGTACATGTTTTCTTTCGTTCTTTCTCCAAAGTGTGGTATAAATTAAATCGTAATTGTTCCTGTTAATGTCATAGTGTAGCAATGTGTGCAGCACATTTTTATTGATGTTTCAGGGGTGGTTCCTACTTGACGGTGACTGGCCAGGACTTTGATATTGTCGAGACTACACTGATGTCTACTACAGTTAGATCGCTTGATACATTGAAGGAATACTCCACAGAAACAGTGAGTATTATAAACATGAGCTCATAATCTAACCTTCATGTATGGCACATATCTTTGAAACTAGAGGGCCACAAAAGGTGTGTTTCGGGTCACCGGACGCTACATAGCAAAGCAACACAAACACTAGAAATTATTTTCCAACTTTGAAAAATAGTATCATTCTACGCCATTTTGGGGTTATGTTAGAATCAAATCAATATAGTGTCTTTGTGGCATGATCGCCATTATGTAATTCAAAGGTTTTTGATTCATTTTCTAGAACTGCACTGTTGAATCCTCTTCTAAGATGCTTTGCCTGACCGCAGCAATTAACCTGGACCGTTTGACCAGAAAGAGAAAACGTCGGGAGGCAGCCATGTCCCTTAACATCAGAGAGAACATTGAGGTTGAAATATCGTTCAGGCTCGATGGAGTTGAGGAATACAGAAATTTGTCTAATGGAGATCTCGCAGACTCCAGCAAACTGACTATTTATGAAGATCCTGTCGTAGTAAAGTTCTTGCCTTCAGTCAAAATCTTTACATCTACTTGGCCATTGAAGGAACAGTCCGTGGACATTAAGGTAAATACATATAATAGGGGAGCCAAGCGTCCTAAATGTTAATATTTAACTTTAATCTGGTACAGCTTGCAATAGATGATATGACGATTCAGGGGCGTGGCAACCGGGGGGACGGGGGGGTCATGTCCCCCCCACTTTTAACCAACCCCAAAAAAGGTCAAACCAAAAAGGTCATGTAAAAATGGGTCAAAAAGGGTCAAAATACCCCTTAGTCCCCCCTACTTTGAAAGTGCTTGTCACGCCCCTGCGATTGGATTGGGGTAATTTAAGTATGCTGATTCCGAATCTGGTATGTGTAGAATGATACCTAGGTCGGAACAAGGTCAAAACAAGGTCAAAAACAAGGTCAAAGGTCACGGTTTTAAGGACCTCTAAAGGGTACATACACTTTGAGACAAATGCAAAGATACTGAACCTGAGTGTTATTCATCTTACATAGCCATTCTTATATATTGAGTTTTAATCATTTGCCTTATAAATGGACCTATTTCAGTTCAAGGTCATTTGGAGGTCTGATATGCAGTGATGCTAGGCAGGAAAGCAACATAAAAGAATAGTTGAAGTGCCTACTATAGTCAATGGTAGCATGCATTAATTTTCATCTCATTTTAGACCATTTCTTTCATTCATCAGCCACACATCATGATTTCCCCAGTTCAAGGTCATTTGGATGTCTTATGCATGCAAGGCAGGACAGCAATATGGCAGGCAAAATAGAATAGTTGAAGTGCCCACTACAGAAAATGCTACCATGCATTTGATCTCAATTTAGACCATTTCTCTCAACCAGAGTGTCCTTGAAACTATTCAAATGTCATTTGGTATGTTACAATAGCGGTTATTCACCTACTTATCGCAATGCGTCATGAATACCCCCTTTCCTAATTGCCTCTGTTATATTGTGGCTATTTTGACTTACTACTGCACACTCAAAAGAACCCGACATTTTGCCCGTCTGAAGTAGAATAATAGGGTCAGAACCAGAAATGTCGTTGGCTATTTGTACTGTGACACCATGTACACACCTATAGGGCTCCTAGGGGCTAGGACATGGACAAGGTCATGTCCAACCCCAGGTGCTTCCTTCAGTTGCCTCTAGATGGGGCCTGAGTCAGGTTAGTGATTGCTTCAGTCTGTGTAACCCTACAAACATGTGAATAGCATTGGCCCTCAGCAACTAGGCCTACTCACTGAAGGGCTAAGTCCTGGGAACCACTTCAGACAGAAGCAATAGTGGCCTGCCCTGTGATGTCATAACCCCCGGTTAGCTGCTCTACATAGTGGCCAAGGGCCTATACTGAAGGATCTCAACTTGGCACAGTTGGTGCTCCTATCCACGGCCAGGTGCCCTATAGCAATCTAGCACTTCTGCAATATCAGAACAAGGAATATACTGATATTATAAACATCTCTTTTATTCAGGGTAGGACATTGCTAGATGGGCTAAGACAGGATGCGTACATTGTGATGATCGGTGAAGCTGTGTGCGCTAACATTCATGTACTGGAGAACGTGATTACCTGTGAACCTCCCAAGACACGGCCCCAGGTCTCCGCTGGGGACTTTGTTGGTTACAACAGGATACCTGTCAAGGTGAGGCCTAGTGAGGCATCTGAAACTATGAAGACTTTGTTTGGGTACCTATGTTGTCAGCATTGAATGTGTACAGAATAATAATCCTGAGAAGGCATGTTAACTCTTTAACGACGCCATGTCGCTAAAAGATAATGCGAGGAACTCGCTATTGCTGCATTGGTGCATCATGTGAACTCTTTGGAAGTGTCTCAACCCCATAAGATTGGCATGATACTTAAATTGAATATTGGCGAGTTATTCGCCAGGGCTGCATTTAAGCATCATGATGACCAAGGGCATGCTGCATTTTAACCACAGCTTACCCTTAGATCACATACCGCGGTTGGTGCTTAGCAATGAGACATAGGGCTGCATTTATGTATTTTGTTCATGATATGGCTTTCAAGAGACAATAAGGCTGTGTCTCATGAGATTGATACAATTAAAACGTGTTTGACCGGGTGTCATCTTTGACCAGGTGTGGTCTTTGACTGGGTGTCATCTTTGACCAGCAAGCATTATAACAGCAGGAATGAAGCCTATATCCTTAGCACAACCATAGCGGGCCAATGTGTATAGTAAAAAGGGCCCCCTGAAAGCCAAGATTTTGCGTTTGCATTGGAAACAATACGCTATGGCAGTGCGCCTCCAGAAAGTACTGGCAGTCCTAAGGATATAGCAATAATTGCGTGGAAAAGGGATATTTTAACACTATATAATAATAGATTTATATCAATGTTGTTATATTTATTCCATTTTGAAGCTTTCCAGTCAAAGATGACACTCAGTCAAAGATGACACCAAATCAAAGACGTCATCCGTTCAAAGACATTTCAAATGTATCCATCTCTTGAGACACAGCCATAATCCAATAATACACGAATGGTGTTGATTTCATTAGTGCATCATTTTATCCATTATGATCTATCATCAATCGAATGCAACCATTTCCATATGTCTTGCACAATTTTCTTCCAGGTTCTATTTGCAAGACAGATCGGCCAAGTTGGATATCTAGAATACCGCCAAAACCTGTGGGAGTATCCACCCGCACGGAATGGCATCATCGGTGCCCTGTGTGCGACCGTCGTCATTGTACTACTCATCGTTGGCGGGTGTCTGTACAAGAGAAGACCTCCCACACATGATGACCTGGATTCTGCCGGTGCCCGAGCTCCTCCTGAAAGAACCGATCTGGTACAAAGAGTAAAGAGATGGAGTAGGAGGAGTCCTAAGAGATTCAGCTCCTTTATCCCGACTGGAATGAGAGCACCCACATCTGACTATATCAACTCGTCTTACAGCGGTCATATCGGGCCCCATCCTGGTGGAGGGTATGAGCATTGGCATTGGGATATGCAGTGATTCCGCTCCGAACAGCACCCAGGAACTTAACATTCGCAACTGGGGCAAATCTAAGGAATGCAACACCAGAAAAGGCACAAGATAAAGCCAAAACAGGAGAGGTGTGTTTCAGGCAACATGAACCAAAAGTTTTTTTTACATATTGAAAGTACTGGGAATGAGTCGAGAACCATCATATTGAGTCACTAATTCCTCTGTTAACTAGGAATATCAAAAAGTTGTTGAAATTTTCTTAATAATCCATTTCCTGAAGGCAGTCTATGATTCAGGCCTCTGAAGTCAGTAGGAGTGAGAGTTATTCTGGACAAGGAAATGCAAAAAGAGAAAAGTGAACAAATTCTCAGGTCAAAATCAACTTGCGGGTCATCAGAATGACTCATTGCTTTCTCCAGTAACTAAGAATATCACAAAATTATTGGATATTCTTGTTCAAAACACTGAGGTCAGACAATTAATTTGGCCACTGAAAATCAGTTGGAGCTTATGCTTCTTGACAAAAAATGTATTCAAACCTAAAAAAGAGTATTTTCTTTTTTTAATTGGAAAAAATGCTAGGGTCAGCCATTTTTGGAAACTCGGTCAGGTAGCCTGAAACTCTTTTTTAATTTTGCCTTAGAGCAAATAGGAAAATGGAATTGTTGGTTATTCTTGTTAAAAGGACAATTCTGGACCAAATACCTGGAATGAGTAGCAATTTATGATCAAAAATGTAGTTATTTCGGAAAAAATATAAATATCTCATAACAAAAAAGAATCCCCAAAATCGAAAAGAAATGCTCGGGTCGGACATGTTTTGAATCTATGGTGGCATGGCCTGAAACACTTTTTTTTATTTGGCTTAATCTCGAGAATATCTAATGCCTTTTCTGGCGTTACTGGGACTTCTCCACATTTGCCCCGGTTGTAAACATTCAATTCCCGAGTGCTGTTATTTGAGGGTCATGTGAGTCAGAAGCCTGGGATGTATACTATAATGTGAAAAGTGGGACGTGGGTTAAATTCCTTGTAATTCCAGGCAATGTGATTTTTATTTAGAACGGACCATAACGCTGCTAGACTTGTAAATGTGAGCCAAGTTTTCTTGCTTAGCTTTTGTAACATATTAGGCAGTTAGGGTAGAGCACCCATGAGATGACTAGCTGGTCTGTTTGTACACCGGTACACAGATCAGGAGGCCTGGGGACAATAGGTTCTATGGCAGTTTGGCCCTGAGGATGATCGGCCCTGTGTTTAATAGCCCTGTGGACGATTGGCCTCATGATTAATGGTACCCTGAATGAGACATACCGGTCTACTCATGGTGCAACAGACCAGCTAGTCATCTGATGGGCCCTCTAACCTGAAGCACATCCGCACTAACCAAATGCAAGCTGTTCTTATCCCCTACACCTACAGATGCAGGGACCTGCTGCTATATACGAGTTAGTTTGAGTGGTTTTTTTTATAGTTTTTTTTGGGTGTGTTTTTTTTTTTTGGGGGGGGGGGGTTGTTGAGGGGATATTTCACCTACACTTAGAACAAGACTCTCTATTCTGAGACTCCTTGGCTTAAAGGGGGCACATGCAATATAATTAGAATGATGTTGTAACGGGTCATTGTAAATACCATCATGGTTTACTATATCTTATGTGAATAATAATGTCACAGCTATTTTAAAACAATGAATGAAGTTTTCTGTAAACAAGTTTATTGAACACTGTATGGTGGCCGACGTGTAGTCGTTACCGACAATATTCATGTGCTGTACCAAAATTTAAGTCTACGGTTTACCACCGGGTATATGTTACAGACATCAAATCGTTACCGACGTTTCATATTATCATTTCATACAGTTGCTATCCTCGTACGTGACTACTGATCATGAGAGGTCTGTAGTGGGGATGGTCACATGACCGTTCCTATATCATATATAAACAGGGCTAGTTTGCTACCAAATCATTTAAGCTTAGATCTTGCTTTGGTACACTAGCTAGAGCTCAGGTTGTGAACATATTGCTTTCACTGTTACCTTTATATATCATGCAGTATCCACATATTGCCATATTCCACAGTATACCTTTGGTTACCGAGTTAGATGTACGGTTTAATACAGATACAATAATTCTTCAGAACCAAGTCATGAATATGATTGATCTTAAAAAGTTGTGAGCAATGAGATACGAATGGTTGTCGTAGAAGGGGGTGAAGTGTTTCACAATGTATCCCTTAGTATCAATTGTATCTCACCCATTGCTTGTATCTTATGAGCAAGATACAGATGCACCTTCTGAAACACTAGGATACGATAAAGAGGTAGACACGACCAATTGGTCGTAACATCTGGCGACCAATAGCCTAGGATAAGGGGGATAGGTAGTACAATGGGAAATTCTTTTGATCATAAGTAGATAAGTTTGGTCCTAGACACTGGTGGTGACGGAATACATTTATATCTAAATAAGATGGTTATGCCTAGCACTCTTTTGCGATTCTGGTGCCCCCTAGTGGCCAAAAGCAGACCTAAAAATTCCCCCGCTGGTGTTTTTTTCCCTTGCCTGATCACATATAGCTATATGTTACATGTTTACATTTTACATAGTCTAGAACATGAGATGTATGAATATAAGATGATTATACAATCTAGATTTATCATACTATGATGACGCATTTTGATTCTCATACCTGTTTTCCTTCTTATCATTTACCAGCGGATTAATATTGTGTTATGCCTTTTGTTGTAATGATGCAACTAGAAAGTTTTAAAACCACTTTCTCATAGACTATGACTGATTGCCCTTATCCTACATAAATATATAAGTTGTGTCAGATAAGGGCACTTTCATTGTAGGATAAGTGCTCACTTTGAATGGTAAGCACCTGTGTGATGGCTATACTACAAACATTTTACGTCATGGTAGTCGCTGTGTGGGTATTATAAGCCATGAAAAAGGTAATTACACTGAGGAATATTTCTGCACTTTCAGAGGGCAACTGGTTTAAAAGCAACTGATCAATACTCAATTCTGAGTAATTTGACATTGTAAATGAAAAAAAAACACGATAAAACACCCGATACTAGTGAAAAGTTTGGCAGGAAGCTTTTTTTCCATCATTAAATTCATGTATTTTGGATGATACATGTCTTCAACATAAAAAAAAAGTGGTATATAGCCACTGAGAACCTATTCTTTGCCTATGAAATAGCGCTTTTTAATTTCAGATTCTGTGATATCAGATAGTGGTTCAATAAGTACATCACAGACGTTATCATATATATAATGAATATTTTCGGTGGGGTTTCCCTTCCATTGACATGCTAGAGTATCATCATAACAATATTGTGTGACCCTAAAACAAGAATAAAATATGCTTAGAAAACTAAATATTTCATTGTTATCCCTGTTATCAGTGAACTAGATCAAAGTGAATTTCAGTGGTTTCATTCAAGTTGCTTTTCGGCCGTTTCTCAGTGTTATTCAAGGCACCAGCTGAGGATGATTACCATTGCCCAAGGCGTATAACACTTATGCAACTACTCATATGTGTCTATATCTGACTTATATCTCGTGATTGGTTTCTGACTGCTTTAGTTTATTTTGTTCTGTGCCTACATCTGAGTTTTTACAGCTTGTAAATTGGACCATTATTAAGGTTTCTACAGTATAAAACGGAAAGCTAGTATAGTTTCTGTAATGTTTTCCCAGCAATTTACATGATTTATATAATTGTAACGAACAATGAAACCATATTCAATATAATCATCAGTACAAACACTTGTTTTTAAATGTATTCTTAAAAAACAAAATTGTAACCAAATATCTCGGCCTGCAAAATGTATTCTGGCCCTGCAACAAAAAGAAATCTGCAGGACTGAATGTCCTTCATGGTGAAAGAATTTTCATATAGTCTGGAGCAGTGATATTCAGACAAGTGATCAGCCTAGGTGGAATGTGCATCTTCCCGGAGCGGAAGGTGAGAGCATGATCAAGAGAAGGGTATATTTTTGTTTGCGTTTTACAGCCGATAAGTATGGCAGATTTCTATGAGGCAGTGAGCCCAAGCACCTGCGTAGAGGGGCAAGGGGTCTCACAGCTGCTAGGTCACAGCCAGCCAGATGAGATACTAATGAATCAAAACAATCCAGCAACCTTTAGTTTGAATTAATTAGTCTCCTACATTGTTCTATACTTGCATGCAGCCGTTATGCGTTTAATACCTTGCCAGTTATTTTCTAGCCATGTGACTAAGTGTTGTGTTGGCAGTGATATAATTATAGCAGAACAAATGATCTAAAGCTGTTATAGCTTACACAATATCAGCTCTTTTGACAAGATCAGAAGCTGTTTATTAATAGTAAAGAACAGATATAGTACAAGATGAGCAGTTATTATGATATTTTAGATTAAGGTATACAGCAAATAAAATTATTTATAGTAATAACGGTTATCTAATCATATATTTCATATTTTCTGTACTGACATTTATCCCAGTAGCTGTAGTACATAAAATCTGAACAGCACTGATAAAGGAAAATATAGTATATTATAATTCGAGGAGTAGCTTGACCAAAGCCTAAGGCTTAATGTCCTTGGTGTTAAACACATATTACAACTTTTTATCATAAGCAACTCTCAGTAGAATATATTAGGTTTTGTTTGTATTATTAACACAGTTATTACATCTTAGGTCTGTGTTGCCTTTTCTACTTCACCTTAACATTGATGCATGCTTTCCCATCAGACACATTTCATTCTGTTTTCCCCTTTAACTTTGCCTTTAACCCTCTGAGGATGAAGTTTTAACGTTGTTGTTTTTTTAATCTGGTATATTTTTGTCGGATTAATAATGATCACATAGGTGCTATTCCTTCAAAAATGTCAAGTTTAACGCCAAGACTACATCTATGTGTCGCCATGACAATGGGCAAAATAAGCACCTTATTATCCTCAAAGAGTTAAACAAACACTCCTTAAAAAGTAGTTACATTTAGGTTTGTTGATATAACAGTATTTTAAAAATAGAGAAACGAGATTCTGTGTGTAGAGAGAAATACATTGTCTGTCCCTTGCATTGGCCTGGCCTGGCTGTAGCATTTTGAGGAGAGTGTGAGTTCATGCTCAGCTTGCCAGGTGGAGCCACTAGCCCATTGATTGTCACATCTGAAAGAAGAGCACGGAACACATATCAGCTAAGAGTTACAAGTAATTTCTTTTGGTCACCATGCCAGCCAGTACCATACATACACTGAAGATATTGGTGCTAGTAGCTTGGAAATGTTGGAAATCAATATGGCAAATTTTAATGTAGACCGTCCAAATCCATCTCAGAACCAATTTCTACTTATGTTTATATCTCACCTAGAATACTTTTTTCTTTAACAGATCAATAATGAATAAATAAGGTATCTGGAATGAATGAATTAGTGAGATGAGTGGAAGCAATATTATAAAGCCAAAGAACCTCATAACCTTCAAGAACATCATAATGTTAATTACATTGGGCTTTCAACAATGGACCTAGCAAGAAACGCGATAGAGCTATTAAAGGCCATGAAAAAGCAAAATATAAGCTGCAGCACGTTTAAAGCCTTTAATGTAGCACACATAGACAGTAATTAGCAGACACTGTAATGCTTTAGAACTTGCACTCATCTTTCAACATTGAGAAGTTTTATAAATCTTACCAAGGTACCTGCTCACCGGGACGTAGGCCTACATGAAAGTAATTGATCACGTTTGCATAAATTGATTATAGGTTATTTAGTGATTTTATATATATATATATATATATATATATATATATATATATATATATATGTATATATGAGTCCAGTAACTAGTATGGAGTTACTGGGGTATATTCCCCCAGACGTAATGTTCCACCTTCCCGTCAGGTGGAGACCTGTGTCAGTTATCCGGTCAGTTCCACCTTACACCACTAGGTGGGGGTCATACCTCTGCTGACCGGTTCTCTTCCACCATAATCCGCTTTGTCATGAACCTGTAAGGACATACCTTCTTATCCTCATTTCTGTTTTTTTTTAAATCATGTTTTGCACGGATTGTTTGTTGGAGTGGGACGGCAGAGTTGCCCAGATTTGTCCCAAGTGCAGCAAGAAAGGAGAGAAGGGGAAAGGAGGCACGGATTATAAGATTGTGCAGCTGGGAGCAAAAGACGACGGCACCGTCTTTTTTGATGTCCGTGAACGGAGGAAAAGTGATCTGTCATACGAGGAGGAGTTTATTGGTGACACTAGTCTCCATGACCTGGAGGACTTTCACGACGACAATTCTCCCGCTGCAGGGGCCAAGGAGGAGGCCAAAGCAGGGGCCACATCCGAGGAGGAGCGGGCCAAGAAGGGCGGACCTCCGCCCAAGGAGTCTAAGTCGGGACCAGGCGAGATCAATTCTCAATCTAAGCAGGGAGGAGGTGGATTGAACCCGATGGAGGTATTAATTGGTAGATTGGATTCTACCTTGGGCAAACTATCAAGTCAGATAAATACATTGGTTTTGGGACAGAAGGAGGAAATTCAAAATGGCGGCGGTGACCCTGCGTTTGGCGGGAAAACCCAAGAGGGCGCTGGTGCAACACCTGTGGTGCCTACCCCTCCCGTGCCTACCCCTCCTGGAGTACCAAACCCCCCTTCTACTCTCCCCTACCCTGCTACACCTGACTACTCGCCTGTATACCCACCTCCCATTGGATATCCGCCATTTAGCTATGGTACCTCGTCAACCTGGGGGGGTTACTCGTCAACTTCTCAACCATCCCCCTTCTACCATGCAGAGGCTAAGCATGGACCTTATTATCAATACCCCAGCTACCAGCAGTCTGGATATCATCAGCCGGGTAATGGTAGTTACCACCAGTCACCTACCTACAATCAGCAACCGTACTTCCGGCAACCATCCTCACTCCCGGGATACCAGCAGCAGCAGTGGGGAGGGCACTCCCCATATCACCATGGGGGTGGTCACCCTCCATACGGCTCTACTCAGGGAGGCGGGGACAGTGCACATTCTTCACACTGCGGCCATGGTTGTGGCAAGTCGTCAGACTCTGAATTGGGTATGTTTGATTATAGACGTTATCTACCCACATCTGAACGTAAAAAACAATTGGTGATTAATACTACCGAGGAGTTGTGGCATTTTCAGAACTGTTTGATGAGGGAGTTGTTGGAACTGGGCGAAGATGTCCGGGGATTGTCAGATCATATGAATTATGTATCGGAGATGGCCAGAACCAATATCTATGAGGTAAAGGCCCTAGTGAGCTATGATGAATCTATGTTAGAAAGAGCACGTAGATGGGGCCCCGCTGCTTTCAGTGGTGCTGATACCCAGCTGACTAATTCCAAATTGGGGGTGTCTGGTACTAAGGCTGCTAGGTCGGCGGCTGATAATTACCGAGGTAGGTCAGGTGGGTCTGGCACGGGGTCAAGTGGTCGTTACAACAACGGTTCTAGGGGTTATAACAACCGTCGTCCCACATCTGGAGGGAGTAGGGGTTCTCTTTCTGGATGGCGCAAGTCAGCGGCGGAAAAGGGTATTTGTTTCAAGTACTGTCAAGGCTTACCATGTGATACTAGTCCGTGTGTGTTCAAACATCAGTGTGTACACTGTGATAATGTTAGTCACAATATGTTGGAGTGTGTGACCCACAAGGGTGACATTGGTAAGGCGTGACAACAACCTCTGGTAACCTCGTCACCTACCGATTCTGGGGTGTATAACAATGTTGTTGTTGATGGCATCAATGGGGTGTGTGTTGCACCTAACGCAGGTAATGATCTTGATGATTGTGTTCCTAATTGTGAGGCAAGTTTGCCGAGTTTCTGTAAGAATGTTGATTGCATGTCTGGGGAATTAATTGTTAGTGGAGACGTACGTTCGGAGGCTACCAATAATGCTGTAGAATTGGTGACTCCTGAATTTGTAATAGATCCCTATGAAGTGGCGTCTCAGGTAGAATTAATGGGTCTGGTACACGATGCTGATATTAATTACCCAGATTTGGTTGTTGACGGGCCGGGGAATGTAGATGCCAGAGAGGAATTATTTGTTAGAACAGAATTGGGCGCACGTGACGCCGCCTTCAATCATGTTAGTATTGTCAGCCGCCCTAGTAGAGAGGTTCATGTACATGTCACTGACGATGATTATTGGGAAAATCTTCCAAGCAATGTCATATTGGATTCTGAAATTTCTACTTGCATAAAATTTGCTGAAATGTATGATGTTGATCTTCCTGTGGCAGTGGTGATAATCGGGCCTAACTGTTACGCCCCTGTATTCAGGGAGTGTGTGGAAGGAGTGTGCGATTGTAGATACTTCTTGTGTGGTATGGAGTGCCAATTAAGGCCGTGCAGAGTTGCAGCAGCCATAATTGGTTTTGGTTGGGATGTCACTCAGGAAGACATATATGTTCTGACTAGTGTCTATCGAGGTGCCCGTATTGTTGATCATGATTGCGGTTGTAATTATGAATGTGATAATTACTCATCTATCACAGGCAAAGAGTTTGTGTCTCAAATGAATGACATTGTGTCTAAGGAATTGTCTGAATGTAAACTACGTATAGTGGACGATAAGCCAGTGTGTGTACATGCATTAGGTGGTGTAGTGAAAGCCAATGGGAAACTGCGCCCGATAACAGACTGTTCTGAACCAGATGGCGCTAGTATTAACAACTACATGGAGTCAACATGTGCATCATTTCATTACAAGAATATTGATACTGTTGTGGACATGATGAGTCATTTGGATTATGGCTCAGTCAGCGATATAGCCAGCGCCTATCGCTCAGTGCACATCTTGCCCTCTCACAGGAAGTTCCAGGGGTGCAAGTGGGACATTAATGGCCAAACACACTACATAGAGGATCTCAGGCTGTGCTTTGGATTACGTAGCGCCCCCTGGATCTTTACTCAGTTTTCTGACTTTGTGGTGAAATGCAGTCTGAAACATGGTGCATCCAGATGTGTAAATTACTTAGACGATTTTGTAGTCCTTGGTGACACCCTGGAGGAGTGCATTAGGGCACAAACTGTACTACATCGTGTGTTGAGTAATTTGGGGTTCCAGCTCGCCCTAGATAAAGTGACACCGCCAAGCCAGTTGTTCAAGTACCTCGGTATATGGGTGGACACTGTTAAGATGACAATCAGTATTGGTGAGGACAAGTTGTCCCGAGTCAAGGCCGAAGTACTTAATATGTTGGACAAGCCCTTCTGCAAGCGCAAGGACCTGGAGGAGGTGGCAGGCCTCCTGGCGCACTGTGCCACTGTGGTAAAGGGCGGCCGTACCTTCGCCCGGAGGATTTATAATGCATTAAAATTAGCTAAGGGGGACATTATAATTTTGGACGAGGTGATTCAGCAGGACTTCATCTGGTGGGGCAGCTTTGTACACTGGTTTAATGGCAAAGCCAGGGTATTGGGCATCATGAGTGAGTCATGGCCTGTGTACACAGACTCTTCAGGTTATGGCTTTGGCGCTCATGTGAAGGACGATTATTTTTGGGGAGTTTGGGGCCAGCCTGCTCTGAACTGCCCTCATTCACACGACCCACCTATTTATGACAAGTATGATGACCACATTAATGTCACAGAGTTGTGGCCTGTCATGGCAGCGGTGCATAGATGGGGGATGCGGTGGCGCAACTCCAAGGTTACTATTATGACAGACAATACCCAGGTTCAGAGTTGGGTGAATAGTGGCAGGAGTTCTAACCCTTATGCCATGGCTTGGCTCAGAGAAATCTTCTGGGTTTCATCCTTCTTCAACTTGAGTATCAAAGCTCACAGGGTGACATCGGGGGACAATATTTGGGCGGATGCATTGTCCCGTCTTAACAATCCGGATTGTGTGTATATATGTGAGCATGATATTACGGGCTTTTC
This sequence comes from Harmothoe impar, assembly GCA_947462335.1. Lineage (NCBI taxonomy): Eukaryota > Metazoa > Annelida > Polychaeta > Phyllodocida > Polynoidae > Harmothoe > Harmothoe impar. The sequence continues at coordinate 39,129 of CANHQG010000293.1, forward strand.
TGCATGTTGCAGGGTTGCTTGCGTTGAGGGAGGAATGGAGTGAGATGAGAGCCCATTGACGGTCGGGTAATACATGGAAATGCAGAAAGAGCCAATGGAGGCGCTTTGATGACTTTTGCACTAAATTTGGGTTAATTGCAGTGCCTGCTGAAATAGAGACAATAGGACTATACATTACCTTCCTAGCACGCAAGTGCTGCTATGTGACAATTATTAATTACATAAGTGCAGTATGGGCACTTCATGACTATTGGGGTGTTCCCCATGTGGACCCCACTACCTTCCTCATCAGTTCATCTTTGAAGGGTTGTAAAAGACTGTTGGGGTGTGAGTCAATCCAGGCTGATCCCTTGTCACCCACGGACATGAAGAGCATTTGGGGCAGCCTCGAATTAGCAAAATTCTATGACTTGCAACTGTGGGCAGCCTTGTGCATCATGTATCGCTGCTTGCTAAGGGTGAGTCACATTGTAGCTTCGCCACATACCTTGAGGGTTAAAGACTTGAGTTGGACCAGTGACGGCTTGGATGTGACAATCCGCTCTTCCAAGACAATCCAATTTAAAGAACGCTCTGTGGTGGTACCTATTATTGCATCACCAGCTAGTGTGCTATGTCCTTGTGGTTATTTGAAGAGTTATTTGGAGAGAGCTCATCTTCACCCGGATTCACCATTATTTCCTTATACGTACAATGTGTTCGCCGCCAAGCTCAAGAAGGTGTGTCAGACAGCCAGAGTGTCGGGCCACATCACAACACACAGTCTCAGGAGAGGCTCTGCCACCTTTCTGGCAACCTTCCTTCCTCTACATTCAGTCCGCACATATGGGGACCGGAAGTCCTGGGCTGTGCTGCTATATGTGAGTGATAATTATGCAGCTCGCAAACAAAAAGACAAACTGGTTGCGCAGCAACTTTCTGTATTCTAATGGGGCAAAAGTTGTTGTTTGTTGGGCTTTTGGCCGCCTAGTTGTGTTTTGTAGGGGCAAAAGTTATCACGTGTCTTCTCATGTTGTCATTTATTCATGTTATGGAGTCGACAGGTGAATATGAGTCCAGTAACTAGTATGGAGTTACTGGGGTATATTCCCCCAGACGTAATGTTCCACCTTCCCGTCAGGTGGAGACCTGTGTCAGTTATCCGGTCAGTTCCACCTTACACCACTAGGTGGGGGTCATACCTCTGCTGACCGGTTCTCTTCCACCATAATCCGCTTTGTCATGAACCTGTAAGGACATACCTTCTTATCCTCATTTCTGTTTTTTTTTTATATTTATGTTTATTGAATAAATGAGGCCGCCTAGTTGTGTTTTGTAGGGGCAAAAGTTATCACGTGTCTTCTCATGTTGTCATTTATTCATGTTATGGAGTCGACAGGTGAATATATATATATATATGTATATATATATATATATATATATATATATATATATATATATATATATATGTATATAACAACATGAATATCAAAGATATTAGATATGATTACACATATTTCATCATATTATTGATTTTGAGAATATTTTGAAGCAAAACTTTTGATGGTGTCAGAAATCGGTTTATACTTACGTATAGCACACTGATGTCCGTCAAAACAACAACTACTGGGGCACGCCTTAAAAAGAACAGTGTGAATTATATGTTGTGTAACATATTGCCGCCCTGGGAATATAGAGTTGCATTTTGAAGGGAATCTAACTTTACACCTTACTTCCTGCCCTCCTATCAATGCCATCACTTTTAAGTTCAAGTCCAATTCTTACATTCGCATGGACTGCGGCAAATTATTGAATTGTATTTTTATGATTTATCCGAACAGGAGGCTTATGCACTATATATGAATATTCCAAAAGAGGTAGCGTATGATTGTATATGCAAATTAATGAGTAGATTCCATTTAAAGTATAGATTTGTTCAATCCACCGAAATGATGCCCTTGGCAATAGCATTGTGTATAAGATGCTATTGACAATAGTATTTATAAACGCCAAAATTTAATGCGTATGTCATCTGAGAGAGGCAAATACCCAATGCCAGGGCTACAGATAGATAACCCACGGGGGCAAGACACAACTAGCGCAGCGTTAATTGTGTTATTCTGAAAAAATATACCGCTAATATTTGAGTACATTCCACTCCCTCCCCCCCCCCCCCGAGACACAATGTTTTGTTAGACATCGTACTGCAAGGCGTTCCGAATACCGCAACTGAATTAACGAAACTGCAACACTTTTACTCCAACAGCGTTACGGTGGGAAATAACCCAAGTGAAACCGCGGAAACCAGTGTAACATGACCTGGATACGCACTTCCGGAATTGTCTCTGAGTACTCGCAAGAGAGGGCGGCAAAGATTCAGAGCAAAACAAAAACATGCCTAAAGTTCAACCCAAGGTAAGTCTCCCACCTCTGCGTTGTATCACATGATGTAACAATGTACCAAGATGCTTTGTGTGCAGTATTTTGGACTTGTCATGCACTTAACATGCAAAAATTAATGTTTGAGCAAGTGACGAAGGGAGCGATAATGGGTGAATTGTGTTAAACAGAGTGCCGAACATGGTTGGTGTGGTACCGACACAGCTAATTTGTATAGCCTAGCTGTGTCTTCTCCATTCCGTACCTGATATCACGTGTTCTTTCTCTGTATAACAGTAGGATGTTAAGAAAGCAAGTGTAACCTGACAACACGGGGTATGTCTTACCCTACATTACACTGCTTGACCCCAATTTTCCTTCCCTCTTCACCCCGTTTTGATATATAATAAACCTTTTAAAGTAGTGCAACATGTATAGTATACTGTGTGCAGTCTCTTTCATATACGGGAAGCTTAGCTTGACATGACACATTGCATTATTTCGGGGAGAACATGAATTATTCTCTTTATTGTTCACAGTATTTCACTGCAGTACCAACATCCTTTTTTTCTTTTTCTTTATAGCAACCCCGTAAAAGGGAGCAGACAGTGGAAGACAGCCGTTCAGAAGAAACCAAACAGTTTATTGATTTGGAGGACAGCAGCTCTGATAAGTCTGAGCAGGAGTGTAAGTCAGAACAAGATGGCTCTGAGGTGGATGAGTCGGATTACTCCCACGAAGAGGAGGAGGAGAAGCAAGATGGGGATGGGGTAGAGCAGGAGGAAGAAGAGAGTGCAGAAGAAGAAGAGGGTGAAGAGGATGAGGGTGGAGAAGACGAGGAAGAAGGGGAACAGGAGAATGATGATGATGATGAAGCAGGAGAGGATGAGTATGACAAGGAAGCAGGGAGAGGAGGAGACAGGAGAGGAAACCAGTGAGGGATCGGAGATAAACAAGAAAGCTAAGTTCACAGCAAAAGGGACTCCCCGTATACGTAATCTGAAATGGATGCATGCAGCAGCACTAGCCCACCCACAGATATACCTATGTCCCAAAACGTCAGGAGCAACAAGAGGCACAGTGTTACTTTTGTTGATGCGGAAGAGCCAGAGAAGAGAACGTGCCTCAATTTGGGGCAGAGCAGGACAAGGAAGCCCTTGCATATTGGGAACTGTTCTCTCCTTCAGGCAGCAAAATATGTAAGACGACCCGCCTGCGCCTCTGCAGGCATAAGAAAAAGGAATAGTTCCTATGCTACTACCATGTTTGAAACACATGTACAGTTGGGACTGCATTAAAGCATATTATGTTATGGCTGCTAAAATATTTTCTCTATGTACAACAACTAAAGGTATCACAGTATTTTCACGCAGTTTGCGTTACAGGAAAACAAGTCAATGAAGTGATATAACGGCTGTTTCCTGTATTTTACCAGTATTAAAATATAACGCAACATGCTTTATCCATATGACATAATTCTGCATGCACTCCTTTCCTTCTTCTCCCTCTCCACTCTGCGGTCGATTTTGTCTTTATAATTTTTTGAGACACCAAACTTTTCCATCTCAGGGACAGATAATTAATATTTCTATCTTCTCAAAATGACTTACCCCACTGCTTGTGCGGCGACACTCTATCCCTGATTCTTTAAAGATAGAAGAAATTCAGAGCTTTTTTAACAAAACATTGATATGATTATGTTGATAATATAATTACTCTGTTTTTGGGGGTATTTCAAAAAAATCTTTTGTTGCAGGGGGTCCAGCCCCTGCATTGAAATGAGAATATTTGAGACCCTAGCCTTGAACTGACAATAAAGACACACATCCAATTCAGACTCTTGGGCCAATGCTGGGCCAAGATAATATCTCAGAAGTATTTGAAAGCTCAATATTAACATTTGTTGAATCTAAAATAACCCTGTAATTCCAGGTCACGAATCTATTACATTAATCAGGTGCAACTCTCACATAATTTGAGCTATCAAAGGTTTACAATCAATAACACATGAATATGTATTTTTCAAATATAGCCCCCCCCCCTAGTTTCCAGAACATTTACCATTATAGATTGAATACGGGCACCTGTGCTTATGGATTTAGATTGAACCGATTACCATGTGTATCTACAAGACCTGCGCCTATTTAAGATTAAAAAAACACCAAAATATTAATTTTCAAGGCCCTCATTAACCCTGCATGTATTTAAGGTCTTGGCTTATTTGAGACCCTTTCGCTTATTCAAGCTGCTACGTATCTGCACAATGTTGACAATGGCATGTAAGAATCAATTGGCTCTAACAGACTGCTGCTTTTCGATGGAAGTTGATACCCTAATGATCCAATCAATTTGGAATAATCAATGAACTCTGCATAAACTATCTGATTTGGGCAACTTTAAACGAATCTCAAATTTATTCTTTCTTTTTTTTCAGATTAACTTTGCTTGAAGCAACTTACAGTCGCTGGAAATCCATCATTCTTAAAACTTATCATAGACGTTTACAGCCTTCAAACGGAGTGTAACTTATAAATGCTGGAACAATCTGAGGCTGAATGACAGATGTGTTCCAATCCTGGAGGAATTTAAAGCGAACAGAAAGTAATTCCTTGCCTCTCAAAGAAAATAATATTCTTTTGATATGAGAGGTATGATATCAAAATGCTGACTTTCTGGCCCGTGCCAACATATCATTTTCTCTCTTTTTATTACCTAACATGCTATTTTGATGTTATGACTTAGTTATGTGACTATCTAGTACATGCCAATTGCCTGTCATCTACAATAAACATCATGAGGCCCTCAGGATCCAGGAGCATATAGGTACGGCCATTTTTGTTCAAGGAGCCGAGCCTGATTTCTCCTGATTAAATGTTACTTCACAAAAGAACAAAAGAAAAAAAGCTGTCAAGTACTTACTACAGGATGCTGCTGGACCTGCAGCTGGAGCTGCAGTAGCCACCACCAGCAGCAGCAGGCTCATCACAAGCAGTTGTTTCATCATCTTGTAAAAAATGTAATCTGTGTCTGTAATGAAATGTTTAGGTGTATTGCTGGGGCTCCACTTCCCGAATTTTGCATTCCCATGATAGTAAATCTACCAGATCATAGTAACAAAACTCTAACATGAAATATTGTATATGTTAGGCGTTGTTAGGCCATCTTATTTGTAGGAAAAGCCCGACGCTTGTGATAAAATCAGGTAATGACGTCCCAGCTTTAAGCGTCTGAATGTGTATTAACAGAGTAGGTGTTGAAGTAGGGATGGTAGAAGGGTATTGTGATAACGTCAAATAAGCGCCATATGTCATTTGATAAATATAATGAGTGGGGGTCCAGAAAATGTCCATTTCCAGTGAATATTTTCATATATCTGGCGAATGTAACATTTCATAAAATAAAGGACATGTTGTTTTGATAGTTCTTAATATCATGCATTCATCCACATACATCCTTGCTGGTAGGTTTGTCAAACAGACATACATGCGGCCTATCAAAAGAAAATAACAAAAAAGGGCATATTTTCATGACAATTTACTGTCTCCGTGGAACCAAACATAATTCTAGTGAACGTAACATAATTCTAGTGAACGTAACATAATTCTAGTGAACGTAACATAATTCTAGTGAATGTAACATAAATTGATATCTTAATTTACAAAGACAAAGACATTGCACCAAGTTACGATTCTTATTGTATATGGTGCATGTACTATGTAGGCACCACATGGATATTTCCCTTCCTCATTAGAGGACATTTAGGCTGATATTATTCAAAATGTTTAAATAAATCTAGTGAACATAACATCAATCTGGTGAACGTAACATCCAGTGAAAACAATTGTTTTTGCTTGTTTAATGTAAAATAGAAAAAATCTATCGATATGGGAGTGTAGAGCTCACACATACGCTTATCCAATGCAGGTAATATGTAATTTTATGCAGGATTTGTATAATTAATTACCTTTTCAAGAAATCTGGCTTAAACAGGTCATTTTTAATTCCTTCTTTGGGCTCTAATTTCACTGAGAAAATGATCAATTATCTTAATCTTTATCATTCTGCCCAAGAGTATAGGTGTCCAGGATATGCCTAATGGCACAAAACCTCCATCAAGTGTAATATTTTTCCAAAAAATTTAAGTGTTTAAAAAGATATATGAAATTATGAGGTAATTGCTATTTTTGTAATTTAAACAAAAAATTATTTTTTTTAAATTGAAAATTGAAATAAATGGTGTTATGCAGAAGTATCATTTGTATGCAACCCATATGAAGCAAAAAGTGTAAATCTAACATCATTAGGAAAAAATTTCCATCAAAATCAGATTTTTTCCAGGGGACATCGATTTTTGGTCATTTTTTCCCTGAAAAGTATCTCAGATATGAAAAAATCATGGAATTATAATTGATATGCATATTTTTTATATTAGTACTCATTGGGCTTTTTGCAATTATGTAGTTATCCCAATGTATTCTCTTCATTTAAAATGATTATTTTTAAAAAATAACTCAATTTGTGAAATGGACATTTTCTGGACCCCTACCCACTGTATATATACATCTACAAAAGAAAACTGTCTTTCAACGAGGATTTTTGATGCCATGAGATGACCACAGTATGAGGATATATAACACATGACATCTGCTATTGCAAAATATCCTTACACGCTATAGTATAGCATCTCTATCAAAACCAATAATTCTATCTATCTATAATTCACATAGAGCTGTGAGGACACAACACATGGTAAATTAATATAATTTAATAATAACAGAAATATTCTGCTGGTTATATAATATAGATTATATACTGTACAAACCTTTCTCAGGGTGTGTCGGTGAGTACTGAATTCGGACTCCTGACGCGAAAGGGTAGCTTGAAGACTACTTATACTAACATATATGACACACATTCCGTGTAGACATGTTTGAGAGAGATATTGTGTCAATAAACGTTGGGTACATGTAATCAAAACCGGCACCTGACTAAATATATGTCTCTTTGTGGAGCAGAGAAAGTTCGGCATACTTTTGTTTGAACACCGTGATCAAATATGACTCATACGTCAATCTTATTAAGTACTACTACTACCTGGAACTAAGCCAAGTATTTGAACCTACCATTAGGCTCTTGGATCTTCCAAAAGATTTTGTTGGACACCATACTATATCCTATAGACACCTTGAGTTTGTAAACGTGTATTTATTTCAATAAATGATTTTCAAAATACATCAGACATCAAAAATGTTGTATGACAGTCAATGTATAGTAGAGTGAAAATGCTGTAAAATGATGCTTGATCCAGCTCCAAGATGGAGATATTGTTCAGATGAGACCAGTTAGGCCATAATAAATTCAGCTGTGTAATAGGTTACAAGTGCGTGTATGTTTTTTTGATTTGAATAGACTTCTTATTGTCTGACACAATATATACAAAGTGATTGTAGACAAATGAACGGTTTCCAATCAAATCAGGAATCACATTTACACCAAAATACAATAATAAATCTAGACGTTGATCCATAAGTTAAATTCACATAATGTTATACACATGACACATAACATATTAAAGGGTTTCAACTAAATCACTCAACATTGTTGCGTTAATTTTTTATACCTAGTTTTAGAGCCAAATATCCTTTATACTGTCAAAATATAATTGTTTATGATTAAAGATCCAATCTGGTGCAATTGATTAGACACAGAGAACAATAATACAAAGCGAATATGGAATATACAAGTTAAAAATACGAGATAAGAGAGAATATATAAAAACATGAATAGGTTAAAAAGCAATTGAACAAGCATCTGAGTATTCCGATCTGCACTATGGAGAATTAGACGACAAGATGGACAACCAAAGGGAGCACTTATGTATACATACACATCTATAGATCCATGTCCACTGATATATGTATATAGACACACGCACACACATAAGTATATATGTGTATATATATACATACACACACACATTCTGTTCAACACATCAGATTGAGTTTATCAATACATGCACTGGAATCATAAGATTCTTTATACTGCCTATTGGCCTCTACAATTACCAGGAGACTTTTCTGGAGTTTTCATTATTAGTAAGTAGCAGGGTATTGCGTCTTTCTATTATCATATTCAAATTAATACCTTAACAGGATTTCAGAGTCGTACTTTAATTTGTAGTATATACCTCTTGGAGTGGTTTCATCAATCAATGACGCCTACTCAGTATGCTCGGCGGTTACATCAAATCATGTCGCCAGCCTTGCATATATATAGGGCGGTTACATCAATCGATGTCGCCTGTCTCTATTTCATATATCTATAACTTCAAGAGATTCATCCAACATTATACTTTCACTGGGATTACTGTTTTTTACAGTCAAGTCGCCACAAGTATGATTTGTTGTTTAAACTTTAACTTGCTGTCACTGTTCTGGTACCAGTCAGCTAACCGGTCCCAGAGTATGCATCCTCTGTATAAGGGTGATCTGGTATATAACGCTGAGTTATGTCTTCTGGTAGTAAACTTGATCTTATTTAAACTTCTAGTTCCAGGCTCGCATCGACCCATTTCGCTTCATGAGAGTTTTTATACATCAGAGTCAATAGGATTTCCTGACGTCTCCGTTCTAACTTGGGTACACTACTCCTAGTATGCATCTCGTCAATTCGGGTCTTCACAACATTGTTTTTCCTGAAACATATGCCCAGTCCTCTGTTTTGCAGGCGCTGCAGTTTTAGGAGATTATCTTTGTTCGTTCCTTTGTAAACGAAACTAGCATAGTCAAATAATGACATTATCATTGACTTATACAATTTTATAGATGCATTATGGGCCATATTTTCATGTAATTTTGAGAATCTGAAGAGTCTATTATTTACTTTTTGGTTTACATCTTTATAAGCTTGTTCAAAAGTCAGTCCTCTGTCTATGCTCATACCGAGATATTTATAACATTCTACTACATACAACTCCTGACCGCCCATCCAAAATTGCGGGACAAGGTTTTGAAAAGCCAGTTTCATGACTTCTCCCCGGATATGTTCAACACCAGAAGTTTTGTTAACATTTATGTCGTTAAACAAACATTCAACTAGACAATCAGCCAGTTTCATGGGACCACTCCTATCACCATCAATAATGGGATCATAAACAGTATTAGGTGTAGACCTACAATGGCCATCATTGGTTAATTTCTCAGACAGAACACTTCCGATTCCAGAAAAATAGTCGTTTAGAAACTCCATAGATTCCTGTTTAGTTGTCTTGTCATCACATAATAATATGGGAGGTTCTACAGGACCTTGTGGTTTCATAAATTTATTTACTTGTCGCCAAAAGGCTTTGGGATTATCACTACAATTTTCCAAGGCCTCTCTCACCTGTGCACACTTGGCATACCTCACACTTATGTTAATACGCCGTCTCAGAGATTTGGCCATGTCCAAGTATTGTTCATCACCAGTCGAATAAAACAGATTCACATTTTCTTCCTGTTCATGAATGAGACTGAGAATGTCTCCTGTCATCCATGTGTTGCCCCTATCCTTAATAGTTCGCAATACCTTTGGACAAACACCATCTAAATAGCTGATAATGTGATCCTCTATCCAGTTCCATGCATCAGTAGGATCCTCAATAGCATAAAAGCCACTCCAGTCAGCTTCTACCAACCAGTCCAAAAACAGGTCTTCATCAAATTTACGATAGGAGCGGGATTCAACTTTTTTCACCTCATAAACTACTTTTTGTTTCACTTTGGTGACATATACTGGCAAATGATCACTGACTAGCAGGTTCAAAGTCCTGGACACCAAATCTCTACAATAGTTGGTAATTATGTTGTCTATACAAGATAATCTCTTTTTATAAGGCCGAGTACATTCAACAATCAGTTTTTTTAAACCATAGAACTAACATAGATCAGATAATTTTATGCTAGAGGCGGCTCTTTAAGACAGAGTGTTAATGTTGAATTCACCAAGTAACCAGAGCTCGATACCAGTTGTCCATGCATCCTTCATCATTGTCTCAAGTTGGTCCAAAAATAATTAAATTTTGCCTGACGGTGGTCTATACAATGAGACCACAAGTATAACTTTGCATTTGGACAATGTGATGTCTATAACGAGACTCTATATTTTTATTACAGCGACAGAAGTTATTCACTACTTATAATCTGCTGCTAGAGTCCTTTTAACATAAATAGCTACGCCACCACCTTTCTTTTTGCTTCTATCAAGCCTGAACATTTGCATACCAGGCAATATTAAAAGGTCATCTTCGAATTCTCCATGGAACCATGTCTCACTAAAAGTTGCAATATCAACCCCTTCGAGAACTTCAAATAACTCCTCTCGTCTCTTGAACATGCTCCTGGTATTCAAGTGCAGCATCTTTAAAGCTAGTTCCCCCATAAATCATCCACACCTGTCAGCGTCATCTCCAAACAAAGCAGACATGAACAAACAGAAGCCCACAATAAGAAAAAGAGAACAACAACAACAAAAAGAATACAAAGAAAATGAGAAAAAGTTGGGGGATCCAGAAACTGTACTGGACCCCGGAAAAAGATGAACCACCTGCCGACTTAGCCAACTTAATGTGCCGGCAGGTGGGTTAGAATGGGTAACCTTGAACTGTGAGTAGCAAAGCCATGCTCCCGCACTAAATAGAGTTGCATGCTATAGCACACTAACGTCTTACAAGAGCAAGGACAACATATTATATCATAAAGCAGACATATAACAGAAAAATACAATACTATGTACAAAGCACCTGGAATGAGATATTGTGGGATCCCAGTAAAAGATTGGGGAGGGCGGGCAAGACACATATAGGGTATAGCCAGGCGGTTAGGCAAGCCAGGGAATTAAAACAAGACAAAAAGGCTAGCAGAAATGTTGTCAGTTAGATATAAGGTATTCTGATCAATTTGTCAATTTCAATTTATAGGGTTACTATTCTGATTTTTTATAAAGTCAAAATAAATATCTAATAATGTAATGTGATGGTATATTAAAAAACTATATACAAAGACAGAGCGATTTAAACGGTATTTTCAAAAGTGTATTACTAAGCTTAACCTTTGCATCAAGTTATAGTGAACTTCCATACAGTAATATTTTCCAGGTAATAACAGCAAGACATTCTCACAATCTGTTTACCAGATCAATTACCATCAGATGGATCTTAATTTAATCTGTAAGTATTCTCAAGTAGATGTAAGATAACTACTCACCACAACCACCAGCAAAAAATAATAAAGATAATAATAATAATAAATAAGGGTAACATTTATATAGTAATCAGTCCTAAGTATTAGTTGCTAAAGTCGTCATAATTTGCTGCATACAAGGTAAGTTAAGGTAATCACTATTATAAAGATCCAATTTAAATTTAAATGTCAATGTCCAATTTCCGTAGGTCTCAAACAATAATATGGTTTTCATGCACATTTAAGTTCTCAAGTTTAAAACTGATATTGCATCTAACAGACACACAAACATAACAAGACAATCTATGCGTGCATCACAGTTAGTTTGTGTAAGGGTGTACCATTACCAGCCCTGCACTAGGAGTTATTAGTACCCACTTTAATGTTATTGAATAATTAATTCTTAATTAATTGGATCATATTAAATTTGGATATCAGGTTACCTAGTAATATGCCTTTATATCTACATTATCATTCCCTGTTCTATTTCCATTACCTACATTCAGGTTCCATATCATAATTATAAATCAGCCAGCTAGATTCAGATGTAGTCACCGATTTTGTTTACGGTCAATGACAGATGTCAAACAGTCCTTTGGATACGACAGGATAGAACTCACACAGCCCGTTTATCTAGGCTTAACTGTTGTCCACTGGTTTTGTCTACTGACAACGCCTGGTATCAAACGAGTGTGAGGTCAGTTTTTATGATGGGGATCTCACAGTCAGTTCAAACCAAATAGTTTATATCTGTTAATCTTATGACAGCACCAGATCTCTGAGTCGGATTCTGACGTCATCAAGACCTACGTCATCATCGTCTTGTTCTTCGGCATGTATCACCAGGTTGGATGGCGAGATGGGCAGCATTTTCTTAATTGTATCAGCTATTATTGTAGCTACTTTCCCCTTTAAGACCAAATTAGGATGGCAGACATCTCTCATCGTAGAAGCAGGCAAACCAACGCTTATTTCCTAGTTTCCTGTTCTTTCGTCCCCGATTCGCTCGGTTAGAATGGAACAAGTATTCCAACCTACAAGTGGGGACTTCATTTAGATACACTATATCCCCTTTAATCAGCTTTATACTGGCATCCAGCATTTGTTGCTGCCTGGCATCCACTGTAGGCCTTTCGTTGAACTCGCTCAGTAGTATTTAGCAAACTCATTTCGACCTATGTAGCATTGGTCGTTTCATGTACTCAACACATTGTGTATATGAAGCTGCTAGACGGCATGACAACTCTGATAGCACAAATCATGACACCTTATAAATACCACCTTCTATTTATGACAGATGAGATGACACTGAACTATGGTTAAGACGTATTTGATTCATGGTACCTCACATGAATCAGAACTGGTTTCAAACAGTGGTCATAATACAATGATCCCTAAAAAATCGATAAGGCCGGGCTCAACTACAGCGATAACTACAGTGTCACCCTAAGCATACCTGGCGATACTCAGGGCGACACTACCGTGAAATTAGGCAAAATGTAGCATTTTTTTCCTGAACAAAGCACTTAAAAGAACGCCACGTTTCACAGGTATCTGTGACACCCTAGTGGAGCCAAGGGGAGGGAAATAGAGCTGCAACAAGGACACCTCGAGGTGGAATTATGAACTAAAAAGCACAAGTCTCGGTCTCCAGCTCAGCATACCTTGGGGAAGTCCAGATTACAGTAATATTACAGCATGTGGCTATCAATCAATATTACAACAATATTAAATACACTCCCTTCTTTGTGTCTGATACATTCTAGAGGAACGTCTATGCATGAGAAAGGAGAATTCAAAAGGTTCAGTTGACATTGTGTTTTTTCTGAGATCAGTAATTATCTAACTTTGAGCAGCTAATACACATTGTTGTGTTGAGGTCTATTGAACCTGTTACAACTAATAAACATAATCGATCATGATACATGATATATCCTCTAGCAAACACTGGAGACCATTGCTTTAGTCAAATGCCTCGTCAGATATACCCCAAATCCCACCTGTGAAGACACTGTCGACTATGACACTTTAGCATGCAACTCTGTCTATGCAGTGACCTGAAATCAGTCACCCATTAAGGCCCTGTTTCTAGTTCAACCTTTGTGTAAGTCACATTGAGGCGGATCATATATCCTACACCACTACAGTGCAGACTTGGCGAGCACAGGGGTAGGCTGAGTATAGTTATCAAAGCCAAGGTAAGTATGTATACATGTTATCTACCAGTTATACATTTCCAAAGGGAATATTTTTGCTTTCTATAGGGTACATCATACATGGTTGGTACTCATTGGTTCTGTACATATCATATTGATATACTTCAGATAAAAATCACCTTTGAGACAGTTATACAGTTATAGACGTTAGTACATTGGAGCCATGTCTATTGGCCATATGTTTGGTGTATACGTAATGCAGGGCCAC
>CANHQG010000294.1:0-53123 GCA_947462335.1 Harmothoe impar
CACATTATATCGATTTGTATTGCATTAAGTGTTTTTTTGACTAAATAATCGGCCTCGTGAAATGATGGAGTGTCTCAACCCGGTAGGGTCAGTGTCATGCTTGAATGCAGCACTGACAAGTTACTCAACTAGGCTGCATCATGACGACCAATGGCATGCTTCATTATGCAGTCCTTAAAGGCTATAATAAAATATGCTACACCAAACTCATCACAGCCCTTGTGCCACCCACAAATATTTAAGAAGCGCATATGCCATAGAACTATATTGATATTAGGTACCACCGGTAGTTTGAAGAAACCCTTCCCTGAACTAAATTGTTATACTGGTTAGGAAGCTGATAAAGAATGCTGAAGAATGATGGTAACTATGTTAAGATCCGTTCAGTAGTTAATTTTATATGAATTTTCGAAAAATATAAGTTTCAGCCATTCAGCATTTTTCATTTTCAATAGCCAATGGGCCAATTTCAGAGTGATATTACACTTATTTTGATTACAATTCACAGTTGAAAAATGATATTTCCCAATCAACTATATATGGACGTTGCATTAATATCTTCAGAATATGTTCAGACATATTTGTATTGAACTATTGTACCCTCTAACATGGCAGAAATACCAATCCCTTACCACTGAAAATGGCCATTGTGCCATTTTGAACCCATACCTAGTTCAAGGAATACATACTTGAGGACTTTGCTATTACATGTAATGTAAGTAGTATAGTATGTATCGGAACGGGACTATGGTTAACTACTGTTTATTACTCAATCGACATGCAGCCAATCAGAGGCCTCCCTTTTGGCGGGAAATTCAAAAGCAGCCAATGAGAGGCCTCCCTTTTGGCGGGAAATTCAAATAGGTCACGTGACCGGAAGTGACCTACTTCCGGTCACGTGACCTTTGGGCGGGAAATTCAAATAGGTCACGTGACCGGAAGTGACCTACTTCCGGTCACGTGACCTTTGGGCGGGAAATTCAAATAGGTCACGTGACCGGAAGTGACCTACTTAAGAGGGTCACGTGACCACCATGTTGGCGGGAAATTCAAATAGGTCACGTGACTGGAAGTGACCTACTTAAGGGGGTCACGTGACTACTAGGTTGGCGCGAATTTCAAATAAGTCACTTGAGATTTTTATGGATAAATAAATTTTAAAAAGAAAAAGCAAGCTGAAAGCTTGCTAAAAAATATTTTAAAAATGTGGCTCTTTTTTTTTAGGGGGGGGAGGGGCACTCTGGGGGGCACTCTTTAAGATGCATGGGGGGGAGGGGGGGGAGGGGGGGAGGGGGGAGGGGGGGAAGGGTTTTTAAGAGTAAGACTCGCTCTCTGCCCTCTCTTTTAGAGGGCAGAGAGGCGAGTCTACTGGTTCGTCTACTTACAATGAAGATTGAAATGCATCATGATGCGTTTATGATGATGTGCATCATGATGTAACTATCTTACAACCCTATAAGAAATAAGCAAGGTCTCTCTCCTATACATAGGTGTACTTACACTGGCTATTTGTAAACTAATGAATACGACTTCCTCGTTAAAATTGTCATCTACAACTCTTTCAATCTTAAAGCTTTTGGTTTAGTTTATTCTTTTGTTCAATTTCGGTCCCACCTCAAAAGAGGAATAGGACCTCTGCAACAATTGCCGCTTGCTCATCAGAGCCGGGGTGTAGAAGGCCCCTGCCCTTTCGGGTACGTTCTAATGAGATAGATCACACTCTGGTACGTTTTGGTTGGTTTGGAGCTCTCGGTCGACTGTCTTATGCACCCGAAAGAACCAGACTTTCGGTGTCTCATGATAAAACTGGCGTGTTATACTAAGTGCTGGATTACTTTCTCATTTTTTTATTGTTCTATCCGATGCTTATTTAATTTTTGCACTGATAAAAACGGCTAGCTTGTACAAACACGTGTTCTATTTAAGCGTTAAGTGTAGAAAATGAACAGAACAGTGCACTGAAAATAGAGCTACCGACTACATTTCGCCCAGTCACTCAGCGGAGAACAAAAGAACTACTGACGTAGTGTACCCGCTATTCCGACAGTTGGCGCCACCGTTCGAATCTTTATACTTTTCCCGCGTGCGACATGAAGCCCTGGGGTGGGTACTGGCTGTTTGGTTGTAGGTACCGAAACATAAGAAACTACAGCCAACCCATGCCATGGTGAGACAGCTCTCTTATTCCCCCTTGAGTAGCGTCCGTAGGGCATATGACAAAACCTAGTCCCGTACACTGAGCAGCTTCAGGTCTGAAGTCTCATACAGAAAAATGTGTGGGTGTGTGGGTGTGTGGGTGTGTGGGTTGCTTTACGCCCTAGTTAACAGCTATGGTCATTTCAAGGGCGGTGATGGTGATCGAATCTATTGCCCTTTTACCGAGACAAGGGTTCTTTTACATCCCACACTACATAGGGGTGTGTGGGTGTGTGGGTCTGTGTGTGTCTGTTCGGTCTGTGTGTGCACGCGTCTTGCACTCCGGAACATGTTCAGACACGTTCGAACCTGCTCGGACGTGCCTGGACAGGTCTCACACGCCGACCGTGTCTGAACATGTTTTCACCTTATAGCTGCTGCCGATGCTGCTACCGCTGCTGCTGATGCTGCTGATGTTAGTAGTCGCGTCGACAAAGAATCGTCATTTGTCACACTTAAGCCTCCAGTTGAATGCGCGACGGGTAGTAAGGCTACCAACGCGACGGCCGGATTGTGCTCTTGCTTAAAGGTGCACCTCAACTCAGTGCGCCTTTAACACCCGTCCCAAATAGGTAAAGTTCCTGACGCAGCACGGCACCTCCCACCAGTAGCCAATCAGCGCGCCGAACGCCGGACACACACCCACCGTGTGAGCCTCTAAGTAGGTCACACGAACCATACTAAGATGCCGACAAATGATAATTTGACTTAACAGCCAACCAGAACAACTCTCTAATCCATGACATGCATTTACCATTGGAGCTGCGGCCCGTATTTAGCATATGCATAACCTGAGTATTATCGGTTACAAATATAATCTCTGAGTCACTCCATAAATGACCCCACCTTTTGGCTGCCAATAATACAGGCCAAAATTCCAACTCATTTATATTTTTCTGATAATCAGAGGGGGCTTCCACCCAGTGGTGCCGTGCTGCAGGGGGCAGAGAGCTAATACCCTGCTCCCACTTGCCTACCAACCAGTCAGCCTGGTGATAAGCCGCATAACCATCAAATGATGAGTCACTATAGACTGCTAGATGAGCCCCGAATGGCCTAAGGATTTTAGCAGAACCATTAAAATCCTTAGCAAAATCTAGCCACCATTTAATGTCGGCTCTAGCCTCACCAGACAAACGTTTTTTATGATGCTGCTTTTTTACAGTATTACATAAATTATAAATGCGCCGAGAAAAACATCGGCCACCTCTCACTACCCTACTGGCATGAGCTAGGCTACCAGCCAAAGACTGCAACTCCCGTTTGGTCATCTTCAACTTACCCTCCGCCTCCCTGAGCTTAATCAATAATTTACACATTTTATCCTCAGGTAGGGTGAGTTCCATAGTAACACTGTTGATTTCAATGCCCAAGAAAACTACTTGCTTGGCAACAGGGGATATCTTATTAAATGAAATAAAGAAACCCAAATGGCGTATGACCCTGAACAGGGTATGTTGAGCTATAGTACACATTTGTTTTGACTGATAACACATAAAAAAATCGTCCAAGTAATTGACAATTTGTGTAACTCCCCTGCGAGCAGCACACCTGACAATGAAATCTGACACACAATTAAAAATATACGGGCCACTCGCCAAACCAAAACACAACCTATTGTCAAGCATGGTTCGCTCACCTAGACCATCCTCAAAGTCCCATTTAAGGCCTTGATACTTTCTATCGCCATAATAGATATGAAGTCCGCGATAAGCATCGCTTATATCAGTACAGCACATTGAAGCATCTTTTGTCAGGATATCACAAACATTGTCAAGTGTATTATATACAAATCTCTCACATATCTCATCAGTAAATTCATTTACCGACGGGGATGTATCACCTGACCTAGAGCAGTCAGTAATAGGTCTTATTTTTTCGCCTACATCCATAAAGTCAGCCTTTTAGACAACAGCCCCTAATGCATGAGTGCATCGTGGTCTGTCACTAGTGAACATAATTTTATCTTCCTGCAACTCTTTTTTCAATTTGTCATGCATAAACAGTTTTCTATGAGGTTGCAAAATGGAAGCATAATTATCGTTATCATATTTACAAGGGCATTCTGGGTTAACTACCCTGAAACCAAAAACAGATCCCTCCAGTATATAACACCAGTTAGGGTCGGTCTCCCCCCACATAAAGCACTCAGTGAAAACACGACAAGGTTTCATCGACACCGACTTACCGTCTAACACATATTTACAACTACAACTGCCTGTAAAACAACCATTCTCTACATAGAAGCATATAGTACGATCACCAATTGATTCTTTGATTACGACAAGAAACCTCACAAACTGGTCTGGCTGCGGCCAACCTAGCTTGTGTACATTAGTAATGTCTCCCACCGACATATTACTATAGACTCTCATCAGCTGACTGTTGACCTGCATATTCACCTCGAATGGGAACAGTGGGTCAGTAGAATTAATGCCAAAGCACCCACCCATGTCCACTTTCACAGCAGCGGCTGGTGGTGTATCACACTTAGTAGCATTAGTGACCCCCTCCCTAACATCATCAGGTCGGGGCATGGGTGTAGAATTAGCCTATGTTTTATACATACGGACATTTGGACAACTGATACCCTTATGTGTCGGGTCATTGCACTTGTTGCATACATGGGAAAAAGCGCAGTTCTTAGAGTCACAACCTAACCTGTTGTACCTGTCGCATGCCATTATGTGGCCATCTTCATTTATCCTCAAACCTTGCTGATTTGAAAATGAACGGGACGCGTTAGCCACGCCACCGCCATTCTATGTCATTCCCATACACACATTCCTGCCTCAACTCAGCATCATACTCTGCAAATACATGCTCATCATAAAGCTCACTGGATGCTTTAAATGAGAGGAAACCTAAGTGTTTTAGGTAACCCTTCATTTCCTCCAGTTCATTGAATGTACCTTCGTCAATACCTGTGGAAGCCCATTGAAGGGAAACATACATCAACTCGGGGTATGACAAAGATTTCGGCTCTCTGCCCCTCGTAAAACGCTTTAAGTCAAATCGCCTACGACTCTTTGTCAACCTATCAGGAGTATTGTCTCTACCTTCAAATTCCCTCGGGTCGAAAATACGTGTACTTATCCGAGGGCGCCTCTCGGGAGAAGGATCCCTCGACCGTGGAGGCTTGTCCGGTTGCTTGTCGGGTTGCTTGTCCGGTACCGGCGGCTTGTGAGGGACGCCATCTTTCTTTTTCAGCAAACGCGCCCGGATACGGTCTGCTATCTTTTCCTCCAGGGCTGCCACCGCGTCCTGACTCTGCGGCTCAGCATCCAGTTCTTCTAAGTAGTCGGCGTATTCCTGCTGGGTTGCAAATTTCTCAGCGGGGACAATTTCCGCCATGCTCGTATCTATCTCCTTCTGCACTGCAGCCGTGGCCTCCTCCTGGGTTGCCTTGGGGTCATGTACCAAGGGGGTTCTTCTAGTGGGCATACGCTTAAACCCTGGAGTAACTTCCTTTACACAGTTCTTTCCTCTTGGAGGAGGGTGATCGCCCCCACACCCATAACACCATGCTGATGCCATAATCCAATGAAATAATTTGAATCACAAAAGTGACAGTTGGTTGGTCTGATATGCACTAGCATAACATGGAGGAAGCGTCCTCACCTGACCAATTCAAAAATCCAACTGTGCGCGGATCATAGCGGCGGGCTTTGAGCTCAGCGCCACCTCCTAGTGTGTAACATGAACACTAATATACTGAAACTCCCCCTGCAGGCTGCAGCGGCTACTACAGGGTAGTGGGACAACTCGTCCAATATATATACATGTTAATGATATTAACATAGGCCGTTTTAGATAAAAAGAGATCCAGAGCTATCCGCTCGTTCAAGAATTATTTTTCTATCAGCCCGGGATCACCCCCAAATTAAGGCCTAAAGTCCAAAAACCCAAAATTTCTTTCCTATGGGATTTCAAGCCTGAAGCGTTTTTTGTGGCCCCAAGGAGCAGCTCACGGGTTCGAACCCTGTAAACACCTTGATGCGCTTTCGTCGCCTTAGGCGACGTGGCTAGACGTCTTGACTAAAACTTAGTGAGGGTTCGAACCCGGAACGTCCATATTAGCCGCCTAATTTCTACTAGCCCCGAAAACGAGAGCATCACATCTATATAGGTCACCCATGTTAGCCTTGGTTTAAGTGCGTGCAGAACCGTGTATTGTGCATTTATGCAGCATACAGATATGGAGACAAGCTGCTACAGTGTCAAATTGATCGACACTGTATGTAACTGGACATGAAGAAGGATATTTTTACTTAGTTTTCTAAAAAGGGGGTAGTTCTCGGTACTCTTCCAGCAGCAGTGGTAGGGGAGCCGGACAGGTACTTAACCCTATTTATAGGGGCGCTAAGGGTTTGAGATGAACGTGTATTGTCATGAAAAGAGGGTCTTTGTACTTATTGTTATGTAACCCCTTTGCGGGGGTCTGGACGTGGACGTCACGGGGAGTGCTTTTTTTATTTTTTTTGGACACCACTTATTTTTTTTGTTTAACCTCATCTATGTTGTTATAGCAACAAGACAAGGGGGATCCGCGAGAAATCGCGAAAAATATGTACAGCGCGAAATAAAGTATGTTTACAGTAGATGGGGGGGGTCCCCATGTCGCATGTCGATTTTTAAGAAAGGCACCGTAATTGATACAATCGGACTCTTGGGACCATAGACCCTAGGAATGTTTTTTAAAAATTTGACTACCCGCAAGGCCGGAATTTGAAGGAAGAGTTGGGGCGCCTACTTATACAGTAATTGAGAATTTTTTATTCATGTCACATGTCGATTTTTAAGAATGGTCGTGTCACATGTCACTTAAATGGTCTAATGACACAGATAGCACTAAAACTAAAGACCTACCCCCCGCCCCCTTAGTCTTTCTATACTGAATCCGGGACTTGCCGGCGAGGCCGACAAAGGGCTTACCTAATGAGCTCACAGCTGGACTAGATACCCAATGTTTTGGATTGGAGAAATCAGCAGAGCAATAAAAAGCGGGGTGGGGCTGGTGTTATTTTCAAGGGTGGCCCCTGTGAGTTGTAAAATTGGTGCTAAATGTGGTAACCAGGAGGATGCTAACTTTATTGATATTGCCCGTTAATGATACTTAAGGTGGGTGTTGTCTAAAGTTTTAATTGATATTACCAATGTGGCCAATAATGACTTCACAGTTGGGGCCCTCGCCCGCAGGTCCCAGATTCAGGGTATTCTTTGTTTATTGTGTGGCCCCTAAAGAGGGGCCGACTAACTCCTTAGAGTTAGTTAGATGCTGCCGCTGTGCTGTGCAACATCAGCGTAATTAATTACGCCTCATGTTGGGCAGCATGGATCCTCAAAGACCCCAAAGCTCAAACACGGCAGGGCCGTGTGTGGCATGCGAGGACCAGTGGGAGTGATCCGTTGCAGACAGAATACCGATCCGTGTGAGGTTCTGACTTTCTATAGCTTTTTATATCGCCTTAGATATGGTGTAGTATTTTTCATCTCGCTATAGATTACTTGATATTTAAAGAAACTGCCTCATTCTATCAGAAATACACAACGTTGACTTGTTTTTTTATATTTAATATATTAGAAGCACACTTTGTTGCTTTATATAGCTCATTATTGCGTTGAAATGTTCGCGAGTATCGTGGAAATGTACAAAAATCCTATTGTGGCGCCATCTGACGAAAGAGCGGAGAAGTATACTAGCGCGTTCGTTATTCACATCTTTGACAGGGACTTGGTTGGTTGTTGGGTTGCTTTACGCCCTAATTAACAGCTGAGGTCATTTCAAGGGGGGTGATGGTGATCGAATCTATGGATGACTGAAGGTGGAAAGCACACCCCTACACTTTTACCGAGGCAATGGAGCTGCTCAAAGGGTGTGGCGAGCTAGACTGGAGGATGTAATAACTAGGCGGCAGAGGGGACAAAAAGACAATCTCGTAGGAGTAGGTCTACTTGGATCTTGAGTAGCCGCCCTTGTGGTTATAATTACCTAGACTAGTTGGCTCTGCCAGCCTGGTCAAGTGAAAATTGGTAAGGAGACTATGAACTAAGCTAAGCTCGGATTTTAAAATGGTCTATAAAAGTATAATAAAACTATAGCACCCTCTTAGATTTGATGATTAGACACTGCCTACTAGGTATACACATTTGTACAAGGGTATCATTGTGTATAAAATGCTCTTTTGGTACATCATCCCGACTCTACACGAGTACCATTTGCAACGACAGATAGTGCTATAGTGAATTTCCCATCTCAAGGCGAGCCCCCGCTCTGGGTGGTGCTTATGCCTCGTAAGAGCTGCATCTCATAAGTATTAGTTACCATCACCTCACACCCGTTTAACAACGGATTCAGGGTCTAATTATGGAGACCCTGGAGTAGGATTAACATTATATCCCAATGTCTGTGGTGGTCATTTATGACATGCAGACTGCACCCTGGAGGTGATAGATCTGACCACAGGCCCGCAATATGGGGCTCCCCTCTGAGAGTATCAAGGTTTGCATATAGTCTCCTGCAGTTTAATCTGTTATCTCCCCCTTTGTCGGCCTCGCCAAAATCCTGGGAGATTCACTTTAAACCTAAGACCTACCCTATTCTTTGTTTATTGTGTGGCCCCTAAAGAGGGACCGATCGGTGTTATTAATTACACCTCATGTTAGGCAGCATAGGATCAAGCCTCAAAAGCGTCAAGGCTCAACAGGAGCCCTGTGGGGCCTCTATCCCTCAAATTGCCCTTATCCCTCAAAATGGGACCCTTTTGAGGGATAAAGGCCCTGTCGGGCCTTTATCTCTCAAAAATGGCGTTAAAGCTCAAAAGCCTTTATCCCTCAAAATATTTGCCTTTATCCCTCAAAAGCCTTTATCCCTCAAAACCTATACGAGTCCCAGCTGTAATTGCCTTTATCCCTCAAAACCAATATATGCTCAGAAACCAATCTGAGTGCAGATTGGTTTCTGAGACCAGCATATAGGTTTTGAGGGATAAAGGCAAGTTTATATTTAACACCAAATTGGTACCTGAGACCAGTATATAGGTCTTGAGGGATAGGCAAATCAATATCTGGGTGCAGATTGGTTTCTGAGACTGGTATATAGGTTTTGAGGCATAAAGGCAAGGTTATATTCAACACCAGATTGGTACCTTAGACCAGTATATAGGTCTTGAGGGATAAAGGCAAGTCAATATCTGAGTGCAGATTGGTTTCTGAGACCAGCATATAGGTTTTGAGGGATAAAGGCAAGTTTCTATTCAACACCAGATTTGTACCTGAGACCAGTATATAGGTCTTGAGGGACAGGCAAGTCAATATCTGAGTGCAGATTGGTTTCTGACACCAGCATATAGGTTTTGAGGGATAAAGGCAAGTCAATATGTGAGTGCAAATTGGTTTCTGGGACCAGTATATAGGTTTTGAGGGATAAAGGCAAGTTTATATTCAGCACCAGATTGGTACCTGAGACCAGTATATAGGTTTGAGCGATAAAGGCAAGTCAATATGTGAGTGCAGATTGGTTTCTGAGACCAGCATATAGGTTTTGAGGGATAAAGGCAAGTTTATATTCAGCACCAGATTGGTACCTGAGACCAGTATATAGGTTTTGAGGGATAAAGGCAAGTTTATATTCAACACCAGATTGGTACCTGAGACCGGTATATATGTTTTGAGGGATAAAGGCAAGTCAATATCTGAGTGCAGATTGGTTTCTGAGACCAGCATATAGGTTTTGAGGGATAAAGGCAAGTTTATATTCAACACCAAATTGGTACCTGAGACCAGTATATAGGTTTTGAGGGATAAAGGCAAGTCAATATCTGAATGCAGATTGGTTTCTGAGACCAGCATATAGGTTTTGAGGGATAAAGGCAAGTTTATATTCAGCACCAGATTGGTACCTGAGACCAGTATATAGGTTTTGAGGGACAGGCAAGTCAATATGTGAGTGCAGATTGGTTTCTGAGACCAGCATATAGGTTTTGAGGGATAAAGGCAAGTTTATATTCAGCACGAGATTGGTACCTGAGACCAGTATATCGGTTTTGAGGGATAAAGGCAAGTTTATATTCAACACCAGATTGGTACCTGAGACCAGTATATAGGTTTGAGCGATAAAGGCAAATCAATATGTGAGATCAGATTGGTTTCTGAGACCAGCATATAGGTTTTGAGGGATAAAGGCAAGTTTATATTCAGCACCAGATTGGTACCTGAGACCAGTATATAGGTTTTGAGGGATAAAGGCAAGTTTATATTCAACACCAGATTGGTACCTGAGACCAGTATATAAGTTTTGAGGGATAAAGGCAAGTCAATATCTGAATGCAGATTGGTTTCTGAGACCAGCATATAGGTTTTGAGGGATAAAGGCAAATTTATACTCAGCACCAGATTGGTAACTGAGACCAGTATATAGGTTTTGAGGGATAAAGGCAAGTTTATATTCAGCACCAGATTGGTACCTGAGACCGGTATATAGGTTTTGAGGGATAAAGGCAAGTCAATATCTGAATGCAGATTGGTTTCTGTGACCAGCATATAGGTTTTGAGGGATAAAGGCAAGTTTATATTCAACACCAAATTGGTACCTGAGACCAGTATATAGGTTTTGAGGGATAAAGGCAAGTTTATATTCAGCACCAGATTGGTACCTGAGACCAGTATATAGGTCTTTAGGGACAGGCAAGTCAATATCTGGGTGCAGATTGGTTTCTGAGACAGGTATATATAGGTTTTTAGGGATAAAGGCAAGTTTCTATTCAACACCAGTTTGGTACCTGAGACCAGTATATAGGTTTTGAGGGACAGGCAAGTCAATATCTGAGTGCAGATTGGTTTCTGAGACCAGCATATAGGTTTTAAGGGATAAAGGCAAGTTTATATTCAACACCAGATTGGTACCTGAGACCAGTATATAGGTTTGAGCGATAAAGGCAAATCAATATGTGAGATCAGATTGGTTCCTGAGACCAGCATATAGGTTTTGAGGGATAAAGGCAAGTTTATATTCAGCACCAGATTGGTACCTGAGACCAGTATATAGGTTTTGAGGGATAAAGGCAAGTTTATATTCAACACCAGATTGGTACCTGAGACCAGTATATAAGTTTTGAGGGATAAAGGCAAGTCAATATCTGAATGCAGATTGGTTTCTGAGACCAGCATATAGGTTTTGAGGGATAAAGGCAAATTTATACTCAGCACCAGATTGGTAACTGAGACCAGTATATAGGTTTTGAGGGATAAAGGCAAGTTTATATTCAGCACCAGATTGGTACCTGAGACCGGTATATAGGTTTTGAGGGATAAAGGCAAGTCAATATCTGAATGCAGATTGGTTTCTGTGACCAGCATATAGGTTTTGAGGGATAAAGGCAAGTTTATATTCAACACCAAATTGGTACCTGAGACCAGTATATAGGTTTTGAGGGATAAAGGCAAGTTTATATTCAACACCAGATTTGTACCTGAGACCAGTATATAAGTTTTGAGGGATAAAGGCAAGTCAATATCTGAATGCAGATTGGTTTCTGCGACCAGCATATAGGTTTTGAGGGATATAGGCAAGTTTATATTCAGCACCAGATTGGTACCTGAGACCAGTATATAGGTCTTGAGGGACAGGCAAGTCAATATCTGGGTGCAGATTGGTTTCTGAGACCGGTATATATAGGTTTTGAGGGATAAAGGCAAGTTTCTATTCAACACCAGTTTGGTACCTGAGACCAGTATATAGGTTTTGAGGGACAGGCAAGTCAATATCTGAGTGCAGATTGGTTTCTGAGACCAGCATATAGGTTTTAAGGGATAAAGGCAAGTTTATATTCAACACCAGATTGGTACCTGAGACCAGTATATATGTTTTGAGGGATAAAGGCAAGTCAATATCTGAAGGCAGATTGGTTTCTGAGACCAGCATATAGGTTTTGAGGGATAAAGGCAAGTGTACATTCAGCACCAGATTGGTACCTGAGACCAGTATATAGGTTTTGAGGGATAAAGGCAAGTTTATATTCAACACCAGATTGGTACCTGAGACCAGTATATAGGTTTTGAGGGATAAAGGCAAGTCAATATCTGAGTGCAGATTGGTTTCTGAGACCAGCATATAGGATTTGAGAATAAAGGGAAGTTTATATCCAACACCGGATTGGTACCTGAGACCAGCATATAGGTTTCGAGGGATAAAGGCAAGTCAATATGTGAGTGCAGATTGGTTTCTGAGACCAGCATATATTGGTTTTGAGGGATAAAGGCAATTACAGCTGGGACTCGTATAGGTTTTGAGGGATAAAGGCTTTTGAGGGATAAAGGCAAATATTTTGAGGGATAAAGGCTTTTGAGCTTTAACGCCATTTTTGAGGGATAAAGGCCCGACAGGGCCTTTATCCCTCAAAAGGGTCCCATTTTGAGGGATAAGGGCAATTTGAGGGATAGAGGCCCCACAAGCCCTGTGTGGCTTTTCAAGACGAGTGGTTGAGTGATCCGTTGCAGAATACCGATCCGTCAGAGGTTCTGACTATATATAGCTTTTTATATCGCTTTAGATATGGTGTAGTATTTTCAATCTCGCTATAGTTTAGTTGATATTTCAAAGAATCTGCCTCATTCTATCAGAAATACACAACATTGTTTTTTATATTCAATATATTAGAAGTGTGCTTTGTTGCTTATTATAGGTCATTATGCGTTTAAAATGTTCGCGAGTATCGTGGAAATGTACAAAAACCCTATTGTGGCGTCATCTGACGAAAAGAGCGGAGAACTATACTAGAGCATGTAATCGCCAGACTAGCAGGCGGCAGCAGAGTGGTCAAAAGACAATCTCGTAGTAGTAGGTCTACTTGGATGTTGAGTAGCCACCCTTGTGGTTGTAATTACCTAGACTAGTTGACCCTGCCGGCCTGGTCAAGTGAAATTAGTAAGGAGACCGCACATTAACGTGCTCCACAGTCTTTAGACAGTTAAGACTATAGTCAAGACCGGAGAATTTGGCGAGACGCCCCTCTGGGAGGTCATAATCCTCAATGTTAGGTGTTAGCTCATTGACATCAGATACCATCACCTCACACCATATAAACAACCCATTTAAAATGTTCATTTTAAGAGCAACTCACCCTATTCTGACAAAATCCTATTAGCCGGTAACCTCTGTATAAACCATACTGCAAACATCTGCTACTTCGAGCGTCTGCCTCGTGACTGATAGTGTACAACAAGACAAAGTGGGCAGAGAAAAAAAAAATTGAGGCTCTTTATATAGCCGAGAGAGCGGCTAATCTGGATGTTCTAAGCTTGTTTTCACCTATAGCTCCACCCTCTTCCAGAGAGGAATCAAATCACTTTTCACCTGGACCCTTCCACCCCTAATCCATCAGCATGAAAAGAGAGATAATAAGTGTAATGTGCGCTACATGTATATGGGATTATAGCTGGTGAAGAGATAAAGCCAGGTCAACTGTGTATACAAAGACTACAGGGGGCGATTAACGACAGGTGTGACGCGCCAGCCCGTGGACGGATTATCTTCTAAGCTGACGCTTATTCAACTAGCCAGCTACCGTCCGCTCCACTCACTGCGGCAAGAGGAAGTGCTTTTGTTTTACACTTGAGTCGCTTACCACATGGACTCGTCTCTACCTCACAGACAGACACGCGCCCCCTGTAGCTTTTTTTTTTTTTTTTTTTTGTATACACACTCTAATCTCATAACCCCCTGATCGGTTATACAGGTAACGGGTATCCTTTTTTTTAAAAATAGCTGCCAGTCAGCCTGCGGCAGCTGAAAACGCCGGTAAGTAGCTTAGCTCTAGAAGCAAGAAGGCGTATATAAGGAGGCTGACACGTGTATAGGCGCCTTATAAGTCGGCAGGGGGTAAATACTAGTGAAAAAGGAAGGCCGGTGTGCAAGTAGCTTTTCTAACAGACACGTGTGTGCACTAAGCTGCTTAAGTCTAAACCCGCCCGCAGTAGTCAGGCGGCATGTGAAAACTTACTTAACAGATCTCTTAAATTGAGTAGAGCCTCTGTACTGAGAGAGTCTTTTCAGCCGTTTAAGAGGCTTATCTAGGACAGGGTACATAAGGAGTGAAACGCCGCTCTCACCCATCACACTTTCTCGACCCGCCCTTCATCATCGTAGCATCGACCACTCTACGCTCGCTCAGCATGTCATGAGGGTTATTTCTACTTTTACAGCTTCTTTTCTCATCGAAGTGTCGAAGCTACAGAGCATTGAAACTCTCCAAATGAGTCCAAGAAAGAAAAAGCAACTCCCACTTGAAGCAGGAAGAGAAACAAAGCCCTATGATGCATGTGAGGTAAAGAAACATTGGAAGGACGTCACCAAGGAGCAATGGATAGAAGCATGCTTCAACTTCATCGGAACGGAAGTAGTTTCATTTGGACAGAGGGAGAAGATTTTGTTGGAGCTGACTGTGGTGAAATTCCTTCAGGTCTTTGTTCAGTCTTCACCATACAAGTTATCAGGTCCTTTAAGGAGCTTCGATATATGCAAAGCACTCAGGCGGAGGAGATTGTTAAGAAAATGACGGAATTCGAAACAGGAGAAGACACAATATGGTGCGAGGAGACGACATATACGGACGATGATCTGGAGTACATCACTTGTAGCCCATTGGACCATTATGTTAAAGACTTTGAGGACATGCTACACAGCACTGCGATGAACTCGAAAGAGAGATCCCTTATTGCACAGAAAGAGGCCAAAGCTGTGTTGGAAAAGCTCAAGTTTGGTCAAGGATTCACTCTTCAAAGCAGCTGTGTGAGTGTGATAAAAGGTCTTGTGTTGAAACATCCAGACATGAAGTTTTCGCGTGCTGTCGACACACTTCCTTTGCCTGAACTGATGATGAACATGATCGACCCCATCGTACCAACACGTTTCGACTCTGCCATGTATAAAATGGTTTCAAGTTTTGCCCGTGGCAGATGGCTAAACGATCCACTGAAGTCAGAAAACCTCCTTGATTTAATGAACTGACTAAATGTATTTTCTCATACTAGTATTAGTAGCATTAGCATTAGCATAAGTAATAGCGGCTACTCAGTCTCGTGCAGCACAAGCAGCAGCATCTGGCAGCGGCATCCGTGACATCGTCAGCAGCAGCAGCGGCTGCACAAGCAGCACAAGCAGCATCCGTGACATTGTCAGCAGCTGCAGCAGCTGCACGAGCAGCACAAGCAGCCAGCAGCTGCTGCAGCAGCTGCACGAGCAGCACTAGCAGTAGCATCTGTCAGCGGCATCCGTGACATCATCAGCAGCAGCAGCAGCAGCAGCAGCAGCAGCATCTGTCAACAGCATCCGTGACATCGTCAGCAACTGCAGCAGCTGCTGCTGCTGCTGCAGCTGCAGCAGCTGCACGAGCAGCACAAGCAGCAGCACCGACAGCAGCAGCAGCAGCAACAGCAGCAGCAGCGGCGGTGTGGACCGCTAAATTCGAGATGAAGCCTAGTGACATTTGACATGAAGCTTGAAAAACATAGTGACAGGTGACATGAGCAATTCTTAAAATCGACATGAGATATGAGCATAATTAAGCGACATCGACATGCGCCATGGCCTCTTCATCCAGACCTCCACTAGTAGGGCTCTATAAGCGCAAGCTTTGCCTTAAGAGAGCTGTAGCTGTGAACCCTCTCCTCCCCTCGTGCACACAGGCGAATATCAGAGTCAGCCAATGGCGCCAATACTACTCTCATACAAGGGTCAGGCGCTGCTGGACTATAATAGATGGGTCAAGGACCGTTCTACTGAGGGTCAGGCAGGCTAGGTCGGACATTCAATGACAGGCTGGCCTTTGGCAAACTTGCTTGAAAGTCTGGCCAGCATTGACAGACTGTGGCATAAGGATCCAGCATGGTCAGACTTTCAAGCAAGTTTGCCAAAGTCCAGCCTGTTATTGAATGTCCGGCCTAGCCTGACCCTCAGTAGAATGGTCCTTGACCCATCTATTATAGTCCAGCAGTGCCTGACCCTTGTCTAAGAGTGGTTTAGGCGCCATTGGGTGACTCTGATATTTGCCTCTGTGTAAGATGAGAAAAGGGGGGCTGCTGCTGACCAAATGGCTGTAAAACAGGGAGCTGTTGAAGGCCTATATTTCAAGCCCAGAAAACTGTAATTAGCTTTCCAAGTTGTTTATTTAACAATATCTTGGCCTAGCAAGAAGCTGTCAGATGACATCTAAGAAAAATGTAAACTGTTAATTGATCAAGAGAGCTCGCCTCTCTGCCCTCTAAAAGAGAAGGCAGAGAGAAGGCAGAGAGAAAACCCTTCCCCCCTCCCCCCCCTCCCCCCCTCCCCCCCCCATGCATCTTAAAGAGTGCCCCCCAGAGTGCCCCTCCCCCCCTAAAAAAAAAGAGCCACATTTTTAAAATATTTTTTAGCAAGCTTTCAGCTTGCTTTTTCTTTTTAAAATTTATTTATCCATAAAAATCTCAAGTGACTTATTTGAAATTCGCGCCAACCTAGTAGTCACGTGACCCCCTTAAGTAGGTCACTTCCAGTCACGTGACCTATTTGAATTTCCCGCCAACATGGTGGTCACGTGACCCTCTTAAGTAGGTCACTTCCGGTCACGTGACCTATTTGAATTTCCCGCCCAAAGGTCACGTGACCGGAAGTAGGTCACTTCCGGTCACATGACCTATTTGAATTTCCCGCCAAAAGGGAGGCCTCTCATTGGCTGCTTTTGAATTTCCCGCCAAAAGGGAGGCCTCTGATTGGCTGCATGTCGATTGAGTAATAAACAGTAGTTAACCATAGTCCCGTTCCGATACATACTATACTACTAATGTATCTTGCATGTTACATAGAGCATGAATAATCTTTCTCAGATCATTTCATATTTGTATCTTTTGAGTCATATTCATTTAAAAATGGCAAGATCACTAATATGTACGTTGCTATACTGCAAATGGTGCCATAGATTGTTAACTAGCAGTTCAAACCTCTTGTAATTCAAAACACATACTACCCATGACATGTCAACATCAATACCATAATAACTTTTTTTGGAAATTAGCTTTATTTTTTTTAAGCTTACCAGTATCCTATATAGGATTTGTATAGAAAAATAACTATGATTTAATTTTGCCACTGCACCATCCATAGGACTGCTTAGCTCTCTTCACATGGTTGTAATAACTATTTTAAACTTCACTGTGAGGGGCGGGATGAAATTTTTTTTTCAATAATAATATGTTTTTTAACCTAATATTTTCTATTAAATGCTACAAAAGTAATAGTTTTTAATAATTTTTGTTCGTCCCGGGGACCACAGTGAAGCCTGATGTGTATCCTAATCAATGGGGCTGGTATATTTCATGTGCAATGTATGGTGCAATGGGAAATCCAGTTTATATGACAGAGAGTCAAATCAGCAGCAGGAAAACAGGTGACAAAACCTGTAATTTGACCCAAAGTGACCCCCAGTGAAGTCCCATTTGCACATGTATAGCAAGTACAACCTACTTAATACCAATGATATTTCAAGCTAGCAGATCCATATCTTTCTATTGAGGGGTTTGAAATTTCTGTGCATTAATTTGCCTTGTCTCTGGAGGCATGTAAGCCTGTAAGCCCACAACCCTGACACAAACCGTTGTTGTAACATTCAAAAATCTAAACCCTTGCCTGTTCCGACAGGCATACAACGGTATTCAGAGCCTATGCCAAAACAAAAATAATTTAACTAATAAATGAGGGATTCTATAGGAGCCAACAACGAGAGACGTGCGGGGCTAGAGAAAAAGAGCACAATGAGGAAGTCCCAGGTTATTGACTATTGACAATTTAGATCTCGTGCCAAATAAATGACTGCACTGTAGATGTATAGGAATCCCTTGAGGGGAGCCCCTTTATAATATGAAGGTGACGCCAGGTAGCTGAGCCTCACCACCCCGCCAACTCCCCCTCTATGTGCCAACATGGGGCACAATACGGGAAACCCCTATAGCTATAATTCTGGTGGATCCGTGTGCGCAGCCGTGCTAGTTCTGTCCTCAGAAAACCATGCGAGATTTAGACTCCCACAAACCATGATATGCCAGGAACAAGCTGTGTTCCGTGGACAGAACCAAGGTTTCATAAGAGCTGCAAGTGTCAGCCTGCACATGCTGGTCCCAGGAACAAGTTCCCACCCGTTTCATCCTTATATGGATGTACCGGCATGAGATACCGTAGGGGTTGCATGTTATGGTTTCTGCTGCCCCATACTAATAACAGCCTCCAGTAGAGTAGAGGCAGCCCTCACTGTGTACTGACAAATAACCTCCACGGTTTACAGGTTGCCCTGATCAGAACCTTTTATATCAGCCTTTGATAAGCCAGCTCACAGAGTTAACTGGTGAGCAGTAAGGGTAAAGGCCTTCTTTTAAGTGTGTTTATTGACAAGATCTTACATCATTTGACGCGATCTTCCTATCTTCCCATCTCTTACCTTAATAGCAACCACAGAAACAACCCTTAGTAGTTTCCT
Source organism: Harmothoe impar (assembly GCA_947462335.1). NCBI lineage: Eukaryota > Metazoa > Annelida > Polychaeta > Phyllodocida > Polynoidae > Harmothoe > Harmothoe impar. The sequence goes on from CANHQG010000294.1 coordinate 18,699, forward strand.
TTGGTGGTTCACTTTTCTTTCAAAGATATACCAAAGATATCACAACGAAGTTAGGTCTGTTACATCCGTTCATCAATCTTCTCTGCATTTCACATCATATTACTATCATGCATGTCAGCAGTCTGCCTACTAATGTGAGTGAGTGCCTGCATGCCCCATGATCCGGGCTCATAAAGCAATCTTCTTCTCATGTGTATTTTCAATTTTCTGCTAGTAATCAGTCAGGTGAAAAAGTACTTCTTCCAAAGAACCATGTCAATGAGTTTACCTGTCAGTCCTCTAACCCAACCCATTTGCAGGTTGAGAACCCTACAATGCGGCTAGACACTTTGTGATGTGCCACCCTCAGACAAAATACAGCAAACTCCTTTAGGGTACACCACCCATGGCTCAGTCTCATGAGTTTGTAACATTTGAAACGTCTTTGACCGGGTGTAGTCTTTGACTGGGTGTAGTCTTTGACTGCGTGTAGTCTTTGACCAGGGAGCATTAGAATAGCAGAAATGAGGTCTATGTAGTAAGAAAAGCGGGGAAATAGTGCACCCTTATGTTGATACACCTTTATAGCAAACATAAGTCAATTTTGTTTGATTTATATACTGAGCATACTATGTATAGTACAGCATAATACTATTATTTCACTCTGCTCGGTCAAAGACGTCACTTTATATATAACTTTGAATTTAAACAGCTGCACTGTGCATAGTAAGTGCAGTATATAAATATATAAAATGTTACTAATGTTACCAATGAATGTGTATTAACATATTATTGCAGTATTTCACCGATTCCCTTACTATATAAGCCTCATTTATTCCATCTAATAACTCCCTGGTCAAAGACTACACCCGGTCAAAGACTACACCCGGTCAAAGATGACACCTGGTCAAAGATGTTTCAACTGTTACAAACTCATGAGACTGTGCCCCATGAGATGACTAGCTGGTCTGTTGGTACCATGAGTAGACAAGTATGTCTTAGTCAGGGTGCCATTTATCATGGGACTAATCTTCCACAGGGCTTTTAGACATTGGACTGATCATCCTCAGGGCCAATAATCAGAGGACCTATTTTCCACAGGGCTCCTGATCTGTATACCAGTCTATTCAAGGTACCAACAGACCAGCTACTCATCGCATGGGCCCTGTACCCTATAGATGTACCTTCCTGAGATATCGACCCTCTGCTACGGCCACTGTGTGACCAGGTTGACTTAATACAGGCCGTTCAATAAGGAGTAGCTTTGTAATGTTTACATCATAAATAGTTTATACTTTATTACCTACACTAAACTGTACACCTACACTAGATTCTACTGTGTACCTACACTAAACTGTACACCTGCAGTAGATTCTACTGTGTACCTACACTAAACTGTACACCTACAGTAGATTCTACTGTGTACCTACACTAAACTGTACACCTACACTAGATTCTACTGTGTACCTACACTAAACTGTACACCTGCAGTAGATTCTACTGTGTACCTACACTAAACTGTACACCTACACTAGATTCTACTGTGTACCTACACTAAACTGTACACCTACACTAGATTCTACTGTGTACCTACAATAAACTGTACACCTACAGTAGATTCTACTGTGTACTTACACTAAACTGTACACCTACAGTAGATTCTACTGTGTACCTACACTAAACTGTACACCTGCAGTAGATTCTACTGTGTACCTACACTAAACTGTACACCTACAGTAGATTCTACTGTGTACCTACACTAAACTGTACACCTACAGTAGATTCTACTGTGTACCTACACTAAACTGTACACCTACAGTAGATTCTACTGTGTACCTACACTAAACTTAGTCCTATGATAAATGGCACCCTGAGTGAGACATACTTGTCTACTCATGGTACCAACAGACCAGATAGTCATCTCATGGGGCACAGTCTCATGAGTTTGTAACAGTTGAAACAGTAGAATCTACTGTAGGTGTACAGTTGAGTGTAGGTACACAGTAGAATCTACTGTAGGTGTACAGTTTAGTGTAGGTACACAGTAGAATCTACTGTAGGTGTACAGTTTAGTGTAGGTACACAGTAGAATCTACTGTAGGTGTACAGTTTAGTGTAGGTACACAGTAGAATCTACTGTAGGTGTACAGTTTATTGTAGGTAATAAAGTATAAACTATTCATGATGTAGCTCATATGTTTAAGATAGGTGAGATAAAAATGAGCTGCTGAAATTAACAGCTAAATGATTACTGTAACCACAGGTTAAGGGGTCAGCTGTGTCTCCCAAGTGGCTGCGGTAAAATTGGAGTGTGAAACAGCTAATGACTCTGCTTATATGAAGGGTTAACTTGAGTTGACTCTCTACTATCAGTGTCAACTCAAGTTGACCCTTCAAATACGCGGAGTATTTTACCAGAGCCACGTGGGAGACACAGTTGACCCCTTTACTATTCTCTGTGTAGTTAAATGTCTCCATATTGTCTATCATGTATGTGCTGAGTCAGATGCTGATAACCCCAACCCAGAAATCTGACCGGGGCAGTGTAAGAGGAGGCCCTCTATAAAGATAAAGATATTTAACAGTGGGGAACGGCGTAGAACTAAGCTGGAAGCGTACATACAAACTACTCACACCACAGCTCTTACTACTTTATCAACCAAACATTTTAGTTCTTTAATGTCCTTTGTCTTTGCTGTATGTATGTATGAAGTATCAGGTCAACGTGATGTTCAAATGCAGCACTGGTAAGACGGACAGGGTTTGCAACAAAAACGGGTTTTACCCTCATCAGCTTCTGTTAAAATAAAAGAAATAACAAATGAACTTGTGACCTGTCAGGGCTGCATTCATTTGCATGCATCACGCTACTAAAGGGTTAATTAAGATGGTATCACCATAAATGCTATACATGTCTGGATCTAACATCACTGTTTTATGACTTGGCAATTGCCTCCCCCTCACTCCCTCTTAATAATAGAATAGGGTTGTGATCTAATGTTCAAAAGACAATTTCTGTCTATATTGGACCATATATATAAATTTATATATATATTTATATATATATATATATATATATATATATATATATATATATATATATATATATATATATGTATATATATATATATATATATATATATATATATATATATATATATATATATAAATATACATATTACTGTGATACAGAAATCTTAAAACTTTCAATTCAATGTCGGAAATAGGCGTAAGATCTCTATTTCCATTTTATTTATGAGAATTATTATGCACCTACACATATGGTAGGAATTGTATGAATTTCGTGAAACTTTAGCCTGAACCCACAAGCCACTCTGAACAATAACAATTTGATATATTATGACCATGAACATATTACCTTATCTTATCAACTAGAACTAATCTGATAATGAATAAATCACGAAATGTATAGCTATTGTAAATCTATGGGTACATATAAACTACCCAACACTTGGTTTTGTAAAGAGGCATGTTTTCGCTCTAATCTCTTGCAAGTCATGTACAGCGTTTGGAGGTAAATAGAGATAAAACTCATGGTGATTGGCATGTTGGCTGATAACACTGCCCTAGAAAGTCTTGTAATCTAGAGATGGTGCAACAGCCGACAGATAGGAGTCAGAGAACGAAACGTTAGTTAATATTTTTCCTGACTGATTTGCAGTCATGTTGCGCCTTTTGCTGCTCAGCCTCATGGTTGGAGGCCATGTCCCAGGGAACCGGCCTCCGGAGGGGGTCCACGAGGACCCACTGGCAGGCCACGTCCCCGGGAACCGGCCCCGGGAGGGGGTCCACGCGGACCCACTGGGAAGCCACGTCCCAGGGAACCAGCCCCGGGAAGGGGTCCACACAGACCCACTTGGAGGCCACGTCCCGGGGAACCAGCCCCAGGAGGGGGTCCACGCAGACCCACTGGGAGGCCAGGTCCGGGGGAACCAGCCCCAGGAGGGGGTCCACGCGGACCCACTGGGAGGCCAGGTCGGGGGGAACCAGCCCCAGGAGGGGGTCCGCGCGGACCCACTGGGAAGCCACGTCCCAGGGAACCAGCCCCGGGAAGGGGTCCACACAGACCCACTTGGAGGCCACGTCCCCGGGAACCAGCCCCAGGAGGGGGTCCACGCGGACCCACTGGGAGGCCAGGTCCGGGGGAACCAGCCCCAGGAGGGGGTCCGCGCGGACCCACTGGGAAGCCAGGTCCCGGGTAGCTGGCCCCGGGAGGGGGTCCACAGAGAGGAGGGACTCCCTTCATGTGGTGGGTGTACATATTTTATTCCACATTTTGTGGATTGTACAGGACCTAATGTGACAGAGGTACCATCAGATTGCCCTGCTGACATCAAATTCTTCACCTTCTGGAAAACCAATGTGACAATGATCCTTGACGGGGCTTTTGATAAGTACATTAACCTGACAAGTATTAGATTTTTGCAAAATCCCCTACAGAGTATAGCTAAAGGTGCGTTCCGGGGACTACCAAATCTAACAGATCTGAATTTTCAATCTTGTGATCTCTCAGCCATTAACTCCACAGATGAACCATTCGAAGGTTTGACTTCTTTAAAATCCATAGACATACTTCAAAGCACATGGAACACCTTCCGCTTAGCTCTGTTGGCCAATGCACAGGGCTTAGAATGGTTTAGAATAGTTGGCGGCGAAATCAGTGACATTGGTCCTGGAATAAACTTTTTCCTAAAGAATCTGACATACTTTACACTGTCTAAAAACAAATTAACATCTCTGAATGCATCCATGTTTCAGCAAATGCCAAACATTGTAAATATTGATTTGAAGTATAATGATATATCAGTTATACATAACGAACATGATCTCAAGGATTCCCTAAAGAATTTAACACACCTTCATCTGGCTGGTAACAGCTTAGCATCTGTGAATGCATCCGTGTTTCACCAAATACCAAACATTAAAACCCTTAGTTTGGAACAAGCAGACATAGCAGTCATACAAAATGGACATGCCTTCATGGATATGCCATTGTTAGAGGAGTTGAACATTTGGGATAACCCCTTCCACTGTGACTATCAGGCATTATGGATACTAGAGGCTAAGGAGGCAAATGAGAGCTGGACCATGGCGTGGGACGAGTGGCCAATACGTTGCGGATCACCACCTTGGATGTTTGATCAGGACATCACCGGACTGTACCCCCAGGACCTGCCGTATGAACTCCCCATCATGATGCCAATCACCCCAACTTACGTCACTCACACCATGAGGACTCCATTCACTCTCCAGGTATCTCAAGCATTAAACACTTCCCCAGCAGCATTCTAATCACAAAAAGGCACGCAATACACCCTAAAAAATGTGTATAGTTTCTAAACACTTTTTAGCCCAAAACAAAACACTTTGTTGTACAACATTTTCAAACACTTTTATTCCAAACACTTTTCTAAAAGTGTTTAGAATCAAAAGTGTTTCATCATGAAAAGTATTTAAAATTAAAGGTGTTTAGATAATAAAGTGTGGGTCAATATTGATAGGGGGAACCATGCAACCACTCATCTCCACTAAATGTCTTTCCCTCAGATCTTAGACATGGTATATAGATTATCTTTTAACAAATTTCTTAACACTCTTTATTTTAAGTGTTTAGCTTTTTAACACTTTGTAAAACAGAACACTTTTGCGGAAAAAGTGTGCAAGTCTTTAGAAAAAAGTGTTTAGTTTCTGAAAATGTGTCTAGATACTAGACATATGGCCCCATGTCATATAGCCTTATGGTACTTGTCCCCTAGGACATATGCTCTCCCCCCCTTATCAGATCAGCCTCTGACAGGTCATCATATGTTTGTAATATGTTTGTTGTGTGTTTGTCATATGTTTTTCACTATATTTCCTTCATATGTCATATGTTCATCACATTTGTCGTAATTACGTCTGTCATATGTTTGTTATAATATGTCCACCATATATCTGTCATATGCTTGTCATATGTCTGTCATGTATTGAATTGTCGGCTCATAATTCACAGGCTTGTCAGGTCATAATGCACTGCATTGTATGCCCAGATGGGTAATTCTAATGAACCGATCATATAGGTCTTTGCAGTCTGATCAAGTCGAAACAAAAGCATATATATTTCCCATCTGTTATTGTGCATAAATCGGCCAATTAGAGCCCTGTAAATTGGGGAGCATCAGATAAATGAAAATCAAACCTGTTTGATATGAGATCAGGCAGCCAGATCGGAATTGTGTTGTATAGCCTTGGCGATTATATTTTCCATTTGTTTATAAACATAAACAATAAATATAAACATAAACCTATGGCAGGGTCTATAGTACCTACCTGCGTAAGGTATGTAATTGTTATGGTTTTTACTGAGTCAGACTCTTGAGAATAGCACCGATTTGTAAATAAAATTGGTAAGTGGAGCCTCACCTGTACAGGATTCCCAGAGAAGTCCTTGCAGCAGTCCTTCTATGCTCATGTAGGGGCTAGGGTAGGGTTAATCATATGGCGGGTTCTGTTGGACGCTGCGTTGCGAACTCCATCTGATGGAACTCGTCGGTCACTCTGGATCCATACTGGACAGAGACCCTTATGATCGTATCGGCCAGGAGCCTACTGACCCGCTCCGAACTCTATAGGGAGTTCCCATTGAAATAGCTACGCCTGTCTAGGTTCTTGAATACACCTAAGATTTGCAACCTGTACACTTGATCAAAACTGTGTCGACCTTGTTCTTTTACTAATAACATTACCGATATTATAGGGAACAAACTCTCGTTTATTACACTCAATCATATTTGTACTTAAAACCTTAACTCCCCCTCCGCCACGCACAGTTTCCCCCAGTCTGACTCATACATGTGTCCTTGTATTCAGGCTACCATGGAGCATGGAATGCCCTACAGTACATGGGTGGGCCCGGACGGCAAGACTTCAAATGTCCGTAACAGAAGAGTGCCAGGTGCCAAGGATGAAATGTCGGCTGTAAGGATTCTAGTGTTAACCCCTAAAGGGGCATTCTCACCACTCAGACTTACCACATAGCAGACTAGAACAGTACTAGAATTGTGAGTGGGAAACGCTCAGTGAGAATGCCACTTTAAAGCCCAGCTCGATTCATTTATGTTGTCATGATACATGAATGCAGGCATGCCAAGGAATTGTTGGTGCTACATTAATGCATCATGTGTTTTATCTATGACTCACTGGCATGTTGTACCACCTTGGGGTACCGGTGCCACTGATTTACTCCGATGAACCCTGTAATGGTGAATCTATACACTGTAAATAGTTAGTGTAGGTACATTGTAGAATCTACTGTAGATCTACCGTAGACTCTACTGTAGAATGAATTCACAGTAGAGTCTACTTTAGATTTACAGTAGATTTTACTGTTTACCTACAATGAACTGTACACCTACAGTAGAACCTACTGTACAGCTACACAATTGGCAACCAACTTTTTACAGTGTATATATACCATAATGATATACCTTATTACATGTCTTTGTACAGATACAGTAAATGTAACAGTAATTAGCTTCATTCTAAACTATTTTCATATGCAACTGTAATGGCCTTCATTAATTTAAATTTCTATAGCTGCGTATTTATTTAACATAAATTGCTACAGAGATATAGTGATGATGAGTGTATGCATACATCCTGCCAAATAATACATACTGATTCATATATAGTGTTAATTTTAACATTCATTTTTCATATTTAGTATGCCGACGTACATGAAGAAATTGACAACACAAATCACTCAGTGGTAACAAAGCTGGATTTCTTCTTTGGTCTTGACATGCCAGGCCTGGTTAAATTCACTGTGATGGCTACAAATGGTGAGGGTGGCTCCAAGTCTAATGTCACCTTCCGGGTGAATATCGTGAAACCTCCCAGTGCTGCTGCTAACGGTGGACCTCCTGTGTGTACGGCCACCCTCCTACTCCTGCTGATCTACACCGTGGTCGGCACTGAGTGGCACTGTTAGTGCTGCTACTGGTGGACCTCCTGTGTGTACGGCCACCCTCCTCCTCCTGCTGATCTACACCGTGGTCGGCACTGAGTGGCACTGTTAGTGCTGCTACTGGTGGACCTCCTGTGTGTACGGCTTTAAAAGACAATTTGCCCTTATGCCTCAAAAGCTATATAGTCAGATAATATACTAAACTGCCCTAAAATATCCACCTGCCCTTATGCCTCAAACACTATATACTGTGCCAATATACCAAATAGGCTTTAAAAACAACTTGCCCTTATGCCTCAAAAGCTATATAGTCAGCTAAAATACTTAACTGCAGTGAACTATCAACTTGCCCTTATGCCTCAAATGCTATATAGTGTGCCAATATACCATACTGCCCTAAAATATCAACTTGCCCTTATGCCTCAAATACTATAGGTTGACATTATAGCAAAATGCCATAAAATGTCTTCCTGCCCTTATGCCTCAAACACTATATAGGTTAGCATTATAGCAAAGTTCCCTAAAATATCAACTTGCCCTTATGCCTCAAACACTATATAATAAGTTACTGTATTTAACTGCAGTAAACCATCAACTTGCCCTTATGCCCCAAACACTGTTTGTTGCCTAAGGGCATTTGTGGCATAAGGGCATATGTGCTTCAATGCCACTTTTGTGGTATGGTGGCCCGTGGTTTGCCCTTATGCCTCAAAAGGTTATTTTTTTGAGGGTTAGTGGCAAATTTGTGGCGTAAGGGCTCCACACGGCCACCTTAATCTAAATGTGTATAAAGATCATCAATAAGTACTCTACAAATGAAGAGTGTATATTCAGAAATTTAAAAAAAAAGTGCTTTTTATAATTGTTTGTGAGAAGGTCAACACCTCAGCTCCTTATGCTGCATCACTGCTGGAATCATTATGCACCAAGTATTTTTGTCGTAAGGTATTGTATTTTTATTAGCTGGGAAGGCATCCGATTCTTCTATAAGTGAAACTGAATCCAAGTACAATATGAAGTTTAAATAAAACGCTGAGTCAATTGTTGTCAATGCAAACAACAAACATTGTTATTTTGATTATTCAATTAGGCACCACACATCTCAAAAATAGAATCTGGAACTGGCAAATGTCGGGGTTTTGGGCTGGCACAAGTCGATCTCAAACTAGAAGACCTGCTTCCTTGTCACTTAGACAAGTTCTTAACTTGTCTATTCCATGACAGTCACTTGGAAGAGTCTGGAGACTTTTTCAGTGTACATAGAGATCACAGAGCTGCCTCGTCAATACCACTCCCACACCTGGGGGTAGACCAGGTACACTGACAATCTTAAAGCTCCAGAACGTAGTCAGTACTGGTTAGGGAGTAGTCATTTTTTAACAACAGGGGGGGGGGCGGGTTAGTTGATTAACTTAATTCTTTTGGTCCCACCCTCAGGCAATTTGAAATTGATCGTGGCAGACCCCTTTGAGCTATACTAACGCGATGGCTTTTTCGCTAAAAAGGGGCGCAATTTTTTTGGTCCCCCCCCCTCAAGAGGGGTCCAACTTTATCGGTCCCCCCACCTTTAAGGGGTCCAAATTATTTTGGTCCCCCCCAAATCCACCAACCCCCACTGTTGTTAAAAATGACTACTCGTTTAGCATATCAGTCAATGGTACCTAGGCTAGCTACTGGCTCCCTTTACAACCAACCTAGGTTAGTTAATACTGATGGGGTGGTCAGTACTAACCAACTTTCCATTTCAATGGGCTAATTTCTTTTGAGTAAGGCGTTAGTTTTGCCTCAGTCATTTTTGAATAGCCTGACCATGCCTGACCAATGTCCCTATGACTAACCTGGGATAGCCACTAAAGACTAAGGCCCTGGGCATTTAGATTATCAATGTAGACCTCTGCTCTCAATGTACAGCAACACAGCTAGGTACAAGGCAGGAGACTGTCCTTTCTGCAACTTACTTTTGGAAATCCTTTTTGTTAAAGCCTTACTTTTTTATACCTTCGGGCTTTCTTGAGAGCTGCTATTTACAGGACATAGCGTCTCTAGGGATTTCTATGGTCGATGAATGTATTGTTGAACTAGAATAGTTCTTCAGATTTATCAAAAGTGCATATATGTCTCAAACTCCTGACTTATGTTGTTTTAGGATAGAGGAAGGACAAATCAGAAAGTTCTTAATATGTTTAAACAGGTTTAGTATATTGAAAGGTATATATCTTGGCTCCTTGGAACACTTTTTGATACATTTCTAACCCTAGCGGTTCAGTTTTTATCGCCTCGTTAAGTTTATTGTCCTTTTTTCAGGTGACTCCGTGACCAAAAATCCATGATCATGAACATTATGTTTTAAATACATCACGGCAACTAATAATCTTGTTTACAAGCTGGGCCAACATATATCTGGAAGCATACCAAGAATGAAAATCCTCTGAGTAATAGTTTTTGAGATACAGCCCGATGAATTTTGAACATTTATCAAAAATATGAACATTTCAACTACATACTCTCAACTTTACCCTAGTTTCCTCAAAATGGTCCCATTATTGGTTAAATTCACTCTACAGTGTCCTGATCATGTGTACTTTAAGAAATATGAAGCATCATGATATCTGGCTAGACCAAATTTGCACAGTATAGGCCTAAAGTACCCCTATTAACCTATTTTACGTCACGGAGTCACCCGGGTGACTCAGTGACGGAAATAATTTCTTGTATAAATGAGCAAAGAAATGGTGGATTTTTGCATTAGAACATTAGAGGGAGTGGGTAGGACACAGGAAAGCCAGAGATCACTTAAATATATCGGGTATTAACAATTCTATGATGGTTTAAATTTTCATCAGGGTGGCTGGTGACTCCGTGACCAATATTCCGGGTGACTCCGTGACAGAAAATATGTATCCCAATAGACATATGCTCCTGGAGGCAAGATTATTGGATATTTTTCAAAATTCCTTTTTCCAGAAGAAGACACAAGAGTTACCTCACAATCTGGGATACAATAGAGACTGTGTGGATCTTTTTTATTTACTATATAGAGGTATCAACCTGAAATGACATTTGAATATTTTGCTGACAAAACACACTTAAATGACTGTGGAGAAAAAAATACGGAACATATCTAGTGAAATCCTCATGAATCAATTGACTATACCATAGACCTAATAGAAAATGATATTAGGAATAAGCTGTTACTGTCTCAGTACACATGGGAGACATGTAAAACATGTCACTTTTAGCGTTTTTGACGTTTTTAGGGTTTTTTGGGCTTTGGAGGGCCAGAAAGTGGAAAATATTAGGCCAATACACAAAAAATAGAGATTTCCTGAATTATTAGGATGTTTTTTCACATATACCAAAAATTTGAATAAATTGGTGCAAAACTGGTTATTCTGTAGGGGTATAAGCCTGAAAAGGGCCAGAAATAGCCGAAACAACATAAGTGGGGAGTTTATGCCATATATGTGACATCTACTGGGAAAGGGGACCTCAGGGTGTTCTGCACTAAGGTCCCTTTTCACAGCTCGTATCACATCTATATGCATCAAGGGTGATGATCTTTTTAAAAAAGGGCCACATATAGAGGCAATATTAATGATATAAGCCAAGGCCAAGGCTCTTTTTCCACACATGTGGTCTAGGAGGATATCCTGTTTAACCCTCCTAGAAAGTTATATGAAAACGGGGGTGAGGGGGCGGAGCCCCCGATCTATACAAAAGCAGCACCAACTAAACAGCAATCTTATTAAACTTTGTCTAATGGGACAATGCCTCACCACCATAGGCCTTGGTCAACAGGGTCAAACACATGTGGCTGTGAGGTCCTGCAATTAGGATACAGCGTACATCTTGTTGGGATTGGATCAAATGGGGTTCAAACCCCTCAAAACTTTTGAATAGTGTTACTCATTGGGCTCAAAAGGCAGAAGCAGTAAATATACTATTGGGTGTTGAGTATCATTGGAGTCCCGATGGAGCAGTTGGTTAGCTTTGTTTATATTGCATAGGGCTGACATCTTGCTGCAGATCCAGTGATAGTCAGAATAGGATACATCAGCCTGTTTTGTTGATGAAAAACACTTTTCTCGCCGCCAAAACAGTATGATATATCCCAGTGGACACAGGCCTTATGGAGGGAGGATAAGTATACTCAGGTTTTTATACATCGCACCTGCGCATTAACCCTTTAAGGATTGCATACAGGCTATAAGCCTATGTACTGAACAGGAAAAGTAAACAAATACAAACAAACAAACATGATGCATTAATGCATCATACTTTGGTTGTCATAATGCATGGATGCAGCCCTGGAGAGTAACTTGCCAGGGCTGCATTCATGCATCAAGATGACCGTATTAGATTGAGACACTCCCGAAGGGTTGGCATGATGCACCTATGCAGCTTTGGGGAGTCACTCGCCGGGGCTGCATTGGTGCATCATGATGACAACTGTCATCTTTTAGCGACATCCGTCCTTAAAGAGTTAAAACCCCCTAGTGTGTACCATACATGTACACTGCTCCATATGCTGACACCAACGGGACACCAACACAGGAGATCAGAGAGCTGATCGTCAATACAAGTCTGTCGGCATCTGCCGGGGTCTGAGGGTACACCAGACTCCCCAGTCCCCAGAGAACACCAACAAAGGCCTCCATCAGGGGGGAGGTGTCTAGTTAAGGGGGCTGCTCCTTCTTTAGCAGCTTTTTCTTAAACATTTAAAGGCCACATAATGCTTCAATGCATTATATTCCATGTTGTTATAATGAAGGAATGCAACCCTGGCAAGTAACTCTCTAGAGCAGCATGTATCATATCAAATCTACCATAGTGATACACTCAATATTGGTTAGACCTGGAAGAAAACCTGTCAGGGCTGCGTTCATGCATCATGCCGACAAAGAGAAGCAGTATGTGTCTCACAAATGGTTTTACGCCTTGAGGCTAAAACCACTCCAAATAATTTACTTGTTTCTTATCATCGCGGATATTTCCAATATCGTCTTTTGGGTATTTCTTTTTCAAATTTCAGTGAGAAACATCAATGCAAATAAGAAAATAAGGGCATATCTGCTCTCAAATTAAGGCTTACAGTGAGCAAACGCAGTGAGCTATAGAACATCTACAAGTTTGATTATCCACAATTTCTTGTTCACTGAAACATGAATTTACTTTGTCCAGGATCCATATTTATCCATCCATTCAAAAAGATACAAACACAGAAAGAAAAGAAAAGGCCCTCGTTATATTTTTCATGGCATAATAATGAGAAACAAGTTTATTATTTGGAGTGGCCCAAGTTGTATTCTTCTTACACCTTAGGGGTTTGTGACGTGCCACCTCTATACACCTGCTGATCAATGGTCAGTGCACTCTGTCCCTGGGGCTGTTGTTGGGGTGCTAGGTACACAGTAGAATCTGCTGTAGATATACAGTAGCATCTACTATAGAATGGATTTACAGTAGAATATACTGTAGATTCACCTACAATCAACTGTAGACATACAGTAGAATCTACTAACACCTATGAAAATGGCAGCCAACTTTCTAAACTGTAATGGCGAACCTGCCGTTTTATAATCAGCCCAGGGCAAGTCTTACTAAAAGTCTAGCTATAGGGTAGATTCACCATGAGTCGGACACATACCCAGAGACGGACAGTGAAATTTGAGGGTATTCATGTAAATTACGACTTCTATTGTATGTTTTTTTGGAAAGAATAACACTTAAACTGTACCATAATTCATGAATGAAGCGCTCAAAATGCTTAAATAACCACAAAATCAAGTGTCGGTCTCAAGGTATGTGTCCGACTTCAGGTGAATCTACCCTAGTATTATTCAAACATACAGTATAACAAGAATTGCGGTTGTTGCCGCGTAAAAAAATGCCTCAGGCATTTTTATACGCGGCAACAACCACAATTCTTGCATTTGAAGGAACATAATGTCTACATGGTTGGTATATTTGTAGGGAGTAGTATAGTATGTATCGGAACGGGACTATAGTTAACTACTGTTTATTACTCAATCGACATGCAGCCAATCAGAGGCCTCCATTTGGTCACGTGACCGGAAGTGACCTACTTAGGGGATTAGTGGTGCATTCTGGGTAACCCTGCAGCCAATCAGAGGCCACCATTTGGTCACGTGACCGGAAGTGACCTACTTAGGGGATTAGTGGTGCATTCTGGGTAACCTACTGACCTACTTAGGGGACCGGAAGTGACGTCATATGACCTAATTTAGGATCACGTGACCGGAAGTGACCTGATGAGTCACGTGAGCGGAAGTGACGTCACATGACCTAATGGCCGACCGGAAGTGAGTGACCTCATTGAGGATCACGTGACCGGAAGTGACCTGATTGATCACGTGAGCGGAAGAAGAAGTTTTTTGTTTAGGAAGTGAGGGTCTTTAGGATCACGTGACTGGAAGCGACGTCGTCACATGAGTGACGCTTTAAGAGACTGCGCGACTTACTAGTAAAAGAAGACGTATGAAAATAAAAACACAACAATATTTTATTTTATTTTTTTTATTTATTTTTTTTTCAATCTTGATAAACACTCTATTTTTGAAAAGATGCACACGCTTATTTTTTTTTTTTCATATCTCTAAAGGACTCGTTGTCACACCGTCAGAATGCACGCGACGCTTATAATACAAGTAGCGCACGCCGTCTTTCTCTATGGTGTAGGTGACCATTTTGTTTCGCACCACTTTGAAGTTTCTATTTACAGCAATGAGAGTTTTTCGTTGGCGAAGAACATCCAAGAAGTCGTCTGGTTCCTGAGGGTTTTGTTTCTTCTGTACGCCTTTTGCACTCCATTTTTTGGATTTTCTTTCACCGGTGTCGCTGACTCGATCGTAGCAAATGTAAGTCTTAGGGTTGAGACTTAGGATCCCGTCACCTTCCCACTCCGCTTTCATAAGCCCCGAAGTTCTCAGATCGTGAAGGTACCGTCTCTCACAACATCCGCCGGGCGGCGGACACCATTCTCGCACTCTTTCCGTTTTTGTCTTCACGAAAAGCTCTAAGTGATCGTCGCACACCGCTGTCGGAAGCCACTTTCGTTTCTCTCTGAAGTACGTCTCTCTCAGGCGAGGTTTGACTAGGTCATCCAACGTGTCACCGCTGAGAGCCATGTAAAGACTGTCGGTATCCATTTGACAAAGGGCATAATCGCGCCGATCGACGAATCTATCCAAGAAGTCGTATGTGAACTCTAACATTTTCAACTTCGCGTACTGGTATACCATGAACCCTATTTGAATAGGGAGGTTGTTGTTGACTGTTTTCGGTTGTAGTTCGACTTCAAACAGATCGGAACTCAACTCGGACGCCTTTTTGAAGCGCCACGAATTGGCCAATAGTTCGAACTTCCGACTGTCAGTGTATCTCACCGCCATGTGTTTTTCTTTGTTGCAGATTGTTTTACCGTACGTAGCGTTTCCCATTAACTTGTAACAGTCTGACAGAATTTTCTCGTTCTCGTTCACGTCGCCACGTCTTCGCGCCGCCGTTACTTCGTCCGCGAAACCGGCAAAGGAGCGTTTAGGTAGGTATTCTACCACCAGCTGCACTTTGGTGACTATCAAACCGTGCTCTAAATACCACTTGAGAAGCGGCGTTCCCAAGAGAATATTTTTTCCGTGGTAACTCCCTATCAGACATCTCTGAGGCGTGTTCAACAGCTTTTCTTCCTGCGCAAAGTCTGACATGTGAGGTCCTATGTCCGATTTTGAAACGGTCGCGTTCTTGAAAACGGGGGTCATTTCTTCGAAGTAGTCTCGTAGGTGAGGCGGCGTAGTGATGTCCACTTGAACTAAACCGAACATTTTCTCCTCTTTCACAGCGGAAAGGATGTCGCTCTCGCTCATCGCGTTTCGAGACACTTTCAAAGCGTCAACCTTCCAGCGTTGTTGGGAGGCCTTGACCCGCTCATCTCGACGCTTCATCTCTCGCCATTCGCACTCCCACACGACGACCAGCTTGTGACCTAGCGCTTTCAAGTAAGCGCTTACTCTGGTCGTTCTGTCGCGTCTCTCCTCTCTCAGTGAAGCGCACTGATATCGGTGCGACGGTATGCACTCGTGAGCGTGGAACCAACACCCGTGAAACTGGAAAACCGTATTAGAGGCCGCGTGAAACCCGTCCACGCGAATTCTCCGACAGCCTACAACCATCTCGCCGCCGTTCAAAGCGTGGCGCAGTTTCACGTCGCGGTCGTGCTCTACGAAGCGTAACCACTCCAAAGCGCTGTGAGAGTTTCTTTGCCTAATTTCGGGCTTGAACTCGTCCTCGGGCCGTCTCACCGCGTAATAGCCTGTGCAGTGCGCTTCGCTCATGCAGCGCAAGTACAGAGAGTTAGCGTCTAGTCCTAGGATGTGTTGGCACGGTCTCGCTTCTTCGCCGTACTTGTGCTCCCTTATCCGCGTGGTGCCCTTCTCGTGAAATCTATGGAAGATGATGGAAGGACCGCCGACTAGATTTTCTTTGATCAGAGCGTGGAGGACGGCGTCGAACTGGGGGAACGTTGTGAACGCGTCTTCTAGGTTTTGGAAGAGGAACCGTAAAGTCAAACCGGCGAGAGAAACTCCGTCTTTCAACATGTCAGTGCCGCGATCTTGGAAAAATTTAGCGTGATTTTTCAGAGCTTCTATGAAAGGTTTGACGTCTTTGTTGTTGTAGTGGATCAAGTAGTCTTCCATAGTTTGCATCTTCTCGTCGGACCAAACTTTCTGACATGCGGCGTAGTCGGATTCGGACATTTTGCCGCCCGTCAGCTCGCTGTCGAAAGCCGATCTCGGTGGCAGCGTTCTGTTTGCCAGTTTCCTGGTAGACGTCATCCATTCGTAAGGAAAGTGACCTTTCTCTTCGTTCCTGGTGAAAGCTCGCAAATAGGTCGCGTAGTTGTAACCGGGTGCCAAATAGTTGACTACGTCCAAGAAAACCGTGTGCTGTGTGTAAACCGCCAAGTATTGATTGCTTCTCTTTATGACGCTGAATTCTTGGTTTCTTCGGTCTCCGGAGGCGAAGAACGAGTGAAGGCGTATTTTGATCAGGTTCAAGTCGTAACGCCCCGAGTTGAAGCCCACGACTGGAGCTTGCCGGATGTATCTCAGAAGACGCTTCTTCAGTTGAACTAACGGGTGTCTGGTCTGAGCCGCAGCGAAGCCGCCTGGAGAAGGGGTGAACGTCGCCTCCTCCAGCAGGAGAGCTTCACCTATCGCCGCATCTAACTTCGCTAAGGTCGGTCGGTAAAGTTCTAGCACAGCTTCCCCGATGACTTTGGCGTTCTCGTTTATGTGATTTAAAACTCGGTCCAACAAGGGGTCGGAATCTGCGTCGGATTCTCTGACGAAGCAGACGGGCCCCTCCCACCCCGGAAAGTCGGATGCGACGCTAGCCGACAAAGGGACGTGATCCCACAGCAGGGACACGTGTTCCGTCGACGGTTCTTTGCACGGTCTGAAGAAAGCCTCGAAATCGAAGGCGATCTTGTAAGGGTAGATTCCGGAATGTCCGTCGGGGGGAAAAATGGAGAAGTCTGCTAGCGCTTCGAAAATCGTTCTCGAATTTTGGTAGATGCCACCTACGTAGCGCAACTTGACTTGTCGGCAAGAGGAAAGCTGGTTCCTGTGTCTCTTCAGCAAGAACTCGGTGGTGAACGCCGCCTTACACTTGCAACATTCGTATATGCCCGCGTACGCGTTGAAGTCCGTGACGAGAGAGACGTGCAAACCGCCTTTCGCCGTCAGGTGTAGGTTGACTTTACCTCGGGCGGCCAGAGTTCTGGAAGGCGGTCTGATCAGAGTAACGCGTCTTCTCAACTTCCGCCCCGGCACTTGACGCGACGCGGTGTAAACTGCTATCTGTACGTCAAACAAGTTCTCTAACGCGGGTAAGTCGCGGATGTTCAGACCCGGAAAGGATTCAGGTGTGGCAGCGGGACAGAACTGACGTAACAAATCTGAAGCGCGCTTGCTGGTGTTGTATAAGTGAAAGGAAATGCAGCGGAAGATGCAGAGGTTGTCCTTGTTGGGAAAATCTAACACGCCGCTTCTCTTTCCAACTCGACCGGCCTGAGTGATCCTACCGCCTATGGGGAATTCCCCCGGTCCCATGTAAACGCAAATGTTCAAATTGGTAGGAAAAAGAACGTGCCACTTGGTGTCAGCGTCGCAAAGTTTCCGTACTTCCTCGCAAGCGACGGTGTTTTCCATCTTTGAGAGGAGCTCTTCCAAAGTTTCTGAATTAGTTATAGTAGGGAGCGGTTGTATGAGAGTTGCGTTGTTCTGGGAGGCGTGAAAGTAGCGCAGTTTGCTCTTGTCTTCTCTGTGTTGTAAGAGTAAGCCTACCGAGAAACCCACTTTGTATCTGAATCTTTGTGTCAAGTGAATGCGACGCATAGTATCTACAGCGTCACTCAACTCGCCGGTTGGTAGCCTGAAGTTTGTTACACTCACGCGAGTCCCGTGCATCCTGACGCCCGTTTGTATCGCAGGCCAATTCGCCGTGAACGTTTCCTCCCCGTTCGGTACAGCACATATGCGCGGAAGGACGGTCACCCCGTCCAGAGATTCGCGTCGACAGGCGATCTTTCGGCAATCGCCTTCGCCGCATAGAGGGCAAAACTTAGGTACTACTCTACAATTTTCTACGTGTCTCTCGTGGTTGTACGGTCTTTTAAACATTTTGAAACACTTTTCGCATACGTACTGTGTCATGTTTTTTTTCACTCAGTTACCAACTACTTAGCCGTCTAACTATCTATCTATCTATCAATCTATCTGTCTATCTATCTATCTATTTATCTTTCTGTCTGCTGTCTGTGTATCCGTCTGTCTGTCTCATACAGCGTACGTCAAAACGCTGTGTGTGTGTGTGTGTGTGTGTGTGTGTGCGCGCGTGAGCGTTGAGCGTCTCTCATTCCGAATCTATGCCGAGATATTTCAGAATGATCTCTGTTTTGTCATCCAACTCTTTGAGCGCTCTGGCGGACAGCGTCACTCCCTGCTGTGTGGGTTTTTTGTCAGGACCTTCGTACTTGCGCACGTGGACGAGGTTCTTACCGCTGTAGTAGCTCACAGCTGCGTACACTTCGCCCTCCTCATCCAGCACTGCGAACCAGGGGGTGTGATTAGGTTTTCCTTGCGCAGCCGCTGTGTCGCGTATGCGCACCACTGCACGGATATCGGCGATGCGTGCTATTAGCTCGCGCAGCGCGTCGGCCGTGAAGTGCACTCGCTTGCTTCTGGTCAGAGACGCCTCTTTCACCTGGCCGTCTTTTGTGTAGCGCGGCCTCCTAGACAGTCTAGCCACGTCCTCCCAGATCTCCAGCGTCAAAGCTCCGTCTAAGCAGAACTCTAACCCGAGAAGACGGGAGAAGGTTTTCTCTGCTTCTTCTCGTCCATCTCGTTCTTTTTCTTGTATTTTTCTCTTCTTACTAGGCCTTGTTGTTCTGGAACTCACCTTAGAACGTTTCACACCCGCAGGATGAGTAACACCATCAGCGTGAGCTGAATCAGCAGCAGAACTGATAGCAGGAGCAGCGTCAGCGCTGGTGGTATCCGAGGCCTCGTTGTTGGAACAGCGCAGCCACACGCCGTCGGTGCTGAGTGTAGCGGTAGAAGATGAAGCGCCGCCGCCCTCGTAAGGTGGCGGTGAGGGCAGTCGCCACGGACCGGACGGGACGCTACTAGTGGAGGAAGTGAGGTCGAAAGGTCGAAGAGGGAAGCCGAAAAACGTACCGCCCACCCCTTTCCCTTCGGGTTGTTCGTACGCCTCGTCGTCAGCGTCGTTCTCTGTCTCACCCTGTTGCTCCTCCTCCTCTTCTTCTCGGTTTAGGGGCTGAGTGTCCGAATAGCTGTCACTCTCAGCGCGAGCGGCGTCGAGGGCGTCGGTCGATGTAGTGGTGGAGGAGAGGGGCTGTGCAACGTGCGGCAGGTCATCAAAGTCATCAACAGTAGTGGGGAGGTAAAAACCCGGTTGCCAGTACTGCGCTGTGCCAGGAGCGTTGTCGTCAGTAGTAGTAGCGGTAGCAGCAGGTGCAGCAGAAGCAGCAGCAGCAGCAGCAGCAGCAGCAGCAGCAGCAGACGCAACAGTAGCAGGCGCAGCAGCCTCAGCAGGCGCAGCAGTAGCAGGCGCAGCGGTAGCAGGTGCAGCAGCAGCAGCAGCAGCCGCAGCAGGCGGGGCGGCAGTAGCAGCGGCAGCGCGCTTAGCAGCAACGTGTACCGTCGCGAGTGTAACAACGTCGCTAGCACGACGACTACTACCAGTAGTACTACTACTACTACTACTACTACTACTAGTACTACTACTGCTACTACTACTGCTACTACTACTACTACTGCCGCGAGCGCTCGCTACAGCGGGAGGGTGATAAGACCAAGTCGCTGCGGCGGTAGTCTCATTTTCAGTAACAAGAGGAGGCACTGACGCTAAACGAGCGCTGTTCCGCGTAGTCTTCTTGTTCTTGGACGGCGCTAGGTGTTGTCTTTTGCTCATGGTGGTGACTGTAGAGAGCAGCAAAAGAATGAGTGAGTGAATGGAGGTTTCCAGACCCCTTATATACGCCTTCTCGCTTCTAGAGCTAAGCTACTTACTGACCCTGTTCAGCTGCCGCCGGCTGGCCGGCGGCCATTCACAAAGAGAAACAAAAGACATAAGGCATGACGTTTTCAGCTGGATCCCTTTCCCCCCTTTTGAGAGATCGACTGTCATGAGCTAAGCCGCTTACCACCCTGTTCAGCAATTCAACGCGCATTAGCTGTATAAAGGATTAACCGGTTGCTGCCGTCGACTGACCGGCGGCCATTCACAAAGACATAAGGTATGACGTTTTCAGCTGGATCCCTTTTTTGAGGGATCCACTGTCATGAGCTAAGCCACTTACCACCCTGTTCAGCCATTCAGCGCGCGTTAGCTGTATGAAGGATTAACGGTGATGAGCTTAGAGTGTGTATACAAAAAAAAACTACAGGAGGCGTGTGGCGTGAAGCAGGACCCCCCTAAGACGAACGTGTCTGTCTGTGAGTAGAGGCGTGTGCATGTGGTGAGCGACTTAAGTGTAAGACAAAAAAAAAATCACCACCTCCTGCCGTGGTGAGTAGACCGGGCCGGCCAGGCGGCGGCGGCCGGCTAGTTCAATAGGGAGGGGTGACAGCTGACTAAGGCTGTGCATGAAAAAAATCCGATTTTCACCTGACCTCTGACGTTTGTTACAATGAATGTCAGAGGGAGGGAGACGTCCTCAGGTAGGGGGTAGGAGGTAAGGCTATGGATGAGGAAGAAACACCGTTTTCAGCTGGTCTCCACGGATAGCGATGACACACCCCTCGTCATCTAAGCTCTTAAGGAGCGGAGCGGTTGAAAAAAGCGTCATGCGGACAGGTCGCTACACAGCTGGAGTGCTGTTGGAAATGGGATTAAACTCCCTCTGTATAAAAAGCTCTGATTTCTGTTGGAAAAAAACCATATCGCCTCTGACCACAGTAACGTCTACTACCACCACCGCCGCCACCACCGCCGCCGCCGCCGCCGCCGCCACCGCCGCCGCCGCCGCCACCGCCGCCAAGACGAGACGAGATGGCTCAAGCTATTCCACTTTCAAGCTCGCCTTCACCGCCTTGTCCACCTGAAAAAAAGTTAATGCGGCTTGACGACGTGAGACGCGCGAGGCAGACCGATGGGGAGAACAGAGAGGTAGGACAGCGGCGGTTAGCCTATAGCGACGCCTTGCTTCGTCAACTAGGTAAAGAGTTGAGCGGCTGTTGGAGAGAGTTGGGCAGTAGCTTAAAAGTTACCGCCGCCCGTATGGATGCTCTAGTAGAGCGCAGTGTCAAGACACCGGAGGAGCTGTGTACGGCGATGTTCCGAGTCTGGTGGGGTGAAACCCCGCATCGTCATAGATGGGGAGAGCTCGGTCGCGTCTTCACCCGCATTAGACGCGTGGAACTGTTGGCTCAGTGGATGTCCCTTCTCCACAGACAGGGGTTGGATTTCGAAAACCCCGACTCGCGCGCGATGCATAAGCACTTGGGCACCCTCGGCAGACGTCTAGGTAGCAGGTGGAAAGAGGTGGGGGACCATTTAAAATTGTCGCCTGAGAGGTTAGATAAGATCGCTGAAGAATGCGAATACGGAGGAAGTCCCGCTGAGTGGGCCTTCCGAGTGTTGAAAATGTGGCAAGATGAAGCTGACGGTGCCGGCGGTACACCTTTTGAACTCCTTCGAGTGTTGACTGAGGACATGGGAAAGTTTGACCTCGGCATCGCGATATTACTTGACTTTATCAAGCAAGAAACAACGAGAACGACGGACATGTGAATTGTTGTGTTTTATTTTCATACGTCTTCTTTATTAGTAAGTAAAAAAAAAAATATCATAACAATTAAGACGCGCGCCCTCTTAAAGTGTCACTTCCTCCAGTCGCAGCTGATCGCCTCATCGAAGCACGTGATAAACAAAAAAAAAACGAAGAGACACGCTTCTTCCTCTCGAGAGGAAGAAGCGTGTCTCTCGATTGAAATCTTTTTCTTTTCTTTTTTTCTTAAAAGAGACAAACGCCCCTTAGAGTGCCCCCCCACCCCCCTAGAGTGCCCCCCTCCCCCCTCCCCCCCTCCCCCCCCCCCCACCACTCGCCCCATGCATCCTAAAAGCGCCCCCCTCCCCATGCATCTTAAAAGAGCCCCCCTCCCCTTCCCTCCCCTCCCCTCCCCTCCCCTTCCCTCCCCCCCCTTATACACTCTAAAGAACGCTTCTACCTAGTTCAATAAGTCACTTCCAGTCGCTCGTAAAACAATAAAAAATGAAAAAAAAAAACAAACTTATATCGTAGTGTTTTTTATTAGTTTACCGAAAAAAATAAGAGACTCGCCTCCTTCTCCTCCTCCTCCTCCTCCTCCTCCTCCTCCTCCTCCTCCTCCTCCAAAAAAAAGATATCACATTTTAAAGTGCGTGACCCCTTAAAGACGCTCATCTCTTCATTGAGTCGCGTGACGTCACTTCTTCTTCTTCTTCTTCTTCCGGTCACGTGATCAATCAGGTCACTTCCGGTCACGTGATCCTCAATCAAGTCACTCACTTCCGGTTGGCCATTAGGTCATGTGACGTCACTTCCGGTCACGTGACTCATCAGGTCACTTCCGGTCACGTGATCCTAAAGTAGGTCACTTCTGGTCCCCTAAGTAGGTCATATGACGTCACTTCCGGTCCATAAGTAGGTCATATGACCTCACTTCCGGTCACGTGACCAAATGGCGGCCTCTGATTGGCTAACTAGGTCACGTGACCTCACCACTAATCCCCTAAGTAGGTCACTTCCGGTCACGTGACCAAATGGAGGCCTCTGATTGGCTGCAGGTCGATTGAGTAATAAACAGTACTTAACTATAGTCCCGTTCCGATACATACTATACTACTGTAGGGGACCCATTCAAGACACCATATAAACAGGGCAAAGGATGATATAACTGAAAAATGTCACACAACAGGGGAAAACGTGCCATTACAGGGACTTAGTGTAATATACAGCCACTAGGTGACCACCACTGCAGCAGCACTAATAGAACCATTGAATTCCATGTTAGGGGGGGTAGGTAGGATTATAATCAACCTCAGGAGCATGGGAATGGGTGTTGCTAGGCAGATAAACAATTAGAATAGCTGTTGCTAGGCAGCCAGCTGTCTTAGCAACAAACCAATAAAACCATTTAAATCCTCAGGTCCATGTTAGGGGGGGTAGGTAGGATTATAATCAACCTCAGGAGCATGGAAATGGGTGTTGCTAGGCAGATAAACAATTAGAATAGCTGTTGCTAGGCAGCCAGCTGTCTTAGCAACAAACCAATAAAACCATTGAAATCCTTGGGTCCATGTTAGGGGGGTAAGTAGGATTATAATCAACCTAAGGAGCATGGAAATGGGTGTTGCTAGGCAGATATACAATAAGAATAGCTGTTGCTAGGCAACCAGCTGTCGTAGCAACAAACCAATAGAACCATTGAACTCCTTGGGTCCATGTTAGGGGGGTAGGCATGATTATAATCAACCTCAGGAGCATGGAAATGGGTGTTGCTAGGCAGATAAACAATTAGAATAGCTTTTGCTAGGCAACCAACTGTCTTAGCAACAAACTAATAGAACCATTGAATTCCTTGGGTCCATATTAGGGGGGGTAGGTAGGATTATAATCAACCTCAGGGGCATGGAAATGGGTGTTGCTAGGCAGATAAACAATTAGAATAGCTGTTGCTAGGCAACCAGTTGTCTTAGCAACAAACCAATAGAACCATTGAATTCCTTTGGTCCATGTTAGGGGGGAAAGTACAATAATAATCAACCTCAAGAGCATGGAAATGGGTGTTGCTAGGCAGATAAACAATTAGAATAGCTGTTGCTAGGCAACCAGCTGTCGTAGCAACAAACCAATATAACCATTGAATTCCTTGGGTCCATGCTAGGGGGGGTAGGTAGGATTATAATCAACCTCAGGAGCATGGAAATGGGTGTTGCTAGGCAGATAAACAATTAGAATAGCTTTTGCTAGGCAACAAACTGTCTTAGCAACAAACTAATAGAACCATTGAATTCCTTGGGTCCATATTAGGGGGGGTAGGTAGGATTATAATCAACCTCAGGGGCATGGAAATGGGTGTTGCTAGGCAGATAAACAATTAGAATAGCTGTTGCTAGGCAACCAGTTGTCTTAGCAACAAACCAATAGAACCATTGAATTCCTTTGGTCCATGTTAGGGGGGAAGGTACAATAATAATCAACCTCAGGAGCATGGAAATGGGTGTTGCTAGGCAGATAAACAATTAGAATAGCTGTTGCTAGGCAACCAGCTGTCGTAGCAACAAACCAATAGAACCATTGAATTTTTTGGGTCCATGTTAGGGGGGGTAGGTAGGATTATAATCAACCTCAGGAGCGTGGGAATGGGTGTTGCTAGGCATATAAACAATTAGAATAGCTGTTGCTAGGCAACCAGCTGTCTTAGCAACAAACTAATAGAACCATTGAATCCTTGGGTCCATGTTAGGGGGGGTAGGTATGATTATAATCAACCTCAGGAGCATGGAAATGGGTGTTGCTAGGCAGATAAACAATTAGAATAGCTTTTGCTAGGCAACCAGCTGTCTTAGCAACAAACTAATAGAACCATTGAATTCCTTGGGTCCATGTTAGGGGCTGTAGGCATGCTTATGATCAACCTCAGGATCAAAGGTTGATTAATATTAATTTTATCATTATATGCATAAATTTGTGTTGTGACACCTTAAAACAAAATGGAGGCACCCCTTAAAACAAAATGGCGGCACCCATACTGACTTCCTGTCAAATGAAAACAATATAATGCCTCAACCTGGTAGTTCGCAAGCTCACCACCAGGGCCCCTCCGGGGCCTTTCGGCCTTAAAAAAGAATATGCAGAATTACAGGTAAGTCCTTATGAAAAGGTTATGTCACATCTGAATGGAGAGACAAAACAGGGGTCTGAAGTTATGGCACATACCTGATGGTATAGCATTTAGAGAGATTAATTTCGAAATTTTGAATATTATGTAATGACCATATGGCCTACATTTGCTATGGTTAGATTGTTACGGAAGGCGGAAGTGAGAGTTTGTGGTTACATAATGAATAAAGTCAACAGTATCCTCCTCCAACAGTGAAAAATCATCAAAAAAGATTGAAGACCCTGTGCATGGCTAAGGGGGACAAAGAGTACAAAAGACTTTACACAGATCGAATGGTATAGTACACTGGCTTATGGCAAAAAAAAAAGGGCAATCGTTTTTTTGGGTAAAGTCTTGGCAACATAGCTAATTATGACCTAAATTTGATGAGGATTCAGAATTTTGATGTTGCCAAATTTTCCGAGCGTGCCCAGTGGGTGTAACCAGCCAAAATCCAAGATGGCCGCCAAATCTTCAAAAAATGGACCTCTCATAGCAGGAATAGCACTCCTAGGTGTCATTTGACTTTACCTACCCCCCCTAAATTGACCCTAGGGAATCCATTGGTGTTATTTGTTTGTTGCTAGGACATCTGGTTGCCTAGCAACAAGCATTCTTGTTGTTTATTTCCTTAGCAACAGACCCTTATCCACTCCCAAACATATTTTAAAGTACACCTACTCCCCCTAAATTGACGCTAGGGAATCCATTGGTGTTGTTGGTTTGTTGCTAGGACATCTGGTTGCCTAGCAACAAGCATTCTTGTTGTTTATTTCCTTAGCAACAGACACTAATCCACTCCCAAAGCTATTTTTAAAGTACACCTACCCCCCCTAAATCAACCCTGGGGAATCCATTGGTGTTGTTGGTTTGTTGCTAGGACATCTGGTTGCCTAGCAACAAGCATTCTTGTTGTTTATTTCCTTAGCAACAGACACTAATCCACTCCCAAAGCTATTTTTAAAGTACACCTACCCCCCCTAAATCAACCCTGGGGAAGCCATTGGTGTTGTTGGTTTATTGCTAGGACATCTGGTTGCCTAGCAACAAGCATTCTTGTTGTTTATTTCCTTAGCAACAGACCCTTATCCACTCCCAAACCTATTTTAAAGTACACCTCCCCCCCTAAATCAACCCTGGGGAAGCCATTGGTGTTGTTGGTTTGTTGCTAGGACCTCTGGGTTGCCTAGCAACAAGCATTCTTGTTGTTTATTTCCTTAACAGATGCTTATCCACTCCCAAACCTATTTTAAAGTACACCTACCCCCCTAAATCGACCCTGGGGAAGCCATTAGTGTTATTGCTTTGTTGCTAGGACATCTGGTTGCCTAGCAACAACCATTCTCTTTATGTATTTCCTTAGCAACGGAGGCTTATCCATGCCCACACCTATTTCAAACTATACCTACCCCACATATGTAGACCTTGGAGAATCCATTGGTCATATTGGTTTGTTGCTAAGACACATGTCGCCTGGCAACATCCCTTCCCATTGTATCTTCCTTAGCAACTGTGGTTCATCCACTCCCTAAGCTATTTTTAAGTATGCCAACCCCCCTAGATGAACCCTGTGGAATCCAGTTATTGATATTGGTTCACTTCTAGGTCACCTGGTTGCTTATCAACTAACATTCATAACATAAGAATGAAAAGATCAAACATTTCTACCTATAGATTTACCCTAAGGAATATACTTTTAGTCTATGGGAAGCAGTTTTACAAAGTACATTACATTTTCATATGCTTATCAGTGTTACGATAATGTTTATTTCTCTGTGAATGTGTTAGTAGTATTAGTCTTATTGCAGCATATTGATCTCTAAAACAAATCTCATCAAACAAATAACTAGTATATGTAAAGATATTTTGTACATTCTTTTTACCATTTTCTATTATGGTAAGGAACACCTTGCCTTAGTCATGCATTATTTACAATCATCATCAATGAACATTCTATTAATTATCAATATACACTCTGAAATGCAATAATAATTTGCAAATTTGTGAATTAATGAATATGATAAAAGTATTCACATAGAAAATTCTTCCAGGCCCAAAAATAGCAATATCTCAGAGATGACAATACAAGTGAATCTCACTAAAATCTTTAGAACTGTTTCAGTAGCATTTCTAGTTTGGACGTCCAATAATGAAACCCTCCATAGCTTCATGCATGTTTCTACCCATGATTGAACATCCATCTGTGAGGGGGGCAGGAACGGGTACTGCAGTAATTGCTCTGCAAAAATCATAGTGTAGAGTATATCTAGTGTCGCAAAACAGTGTAGATAACAATGTGCCAACAAAATGATGACTGAATTGGCCTGCCTTTGGGACCCAGCATTGGGGAGGGAAGAGGGTGATCAAATTTCATGGCACCCTACCCTACAACTCAGGTTGTGGTTATGAGACCAAAGCAGTTGACTCCTATCTGGCATTGAATAGGGAGGGAAGGGGGTAGTTGCAATTCAAGTCACCCCACCCACGACCCAAACAAAACCAAAATGACATGCTTTCATTTAATTAGCTGGCTTAACACAGAGCTTTGGCTTCTCATGCAATATTTTAGCATTCTCCTCCATGGTCTACTACAGGGAGTCGGCAACTTGCTTGTAGTGATCATGTCTGGGATGAAGCCCATCGTTTAGCTTCCCATATTGATGACACCATCTTCTCTTGTCTGGCTGCTATGTGTGAATTGTCTGGTGTATCCTAGGGGTGAACCATCCACCTGTGTGGTTTAGGATGTGAATGTTTTTGTCTAGTGTCAGAACAGTCTCATCGATAATTGCCTGCAGTGGATGGGGGCGAGACTGCTTGTTGAAAACTTGCATGGACACAGTGGACAGATGATGATGTTTACACTGAGGTTGATATTCTCAGCTTTCAAGATGAGATCACTCCCTCTGCCAGCATCTTGTCTAAGTCAGCTTCTAATGCCTCTTTCTTAGACATTGGCAGCCATCCGTAAGGCAAGCATATTGGATGGGACAAACCAGTTTTTATTCGATGAGACACTTGATTTGTACTTCCCAATGGTTCAACCGGCACAGCGAATGCATCAGAATTATTGCGCAATAGAGTCGCAAGCTCTTCTTTGCACTCATCTGTATCCAGATGACAGTCTGCCAATAAAGGCAGCAGGTGCAATGGCAGACCCGATTGGGTGTCTTCAGGGGACCCAACGTCACCCTGTCCTATGACAGTGACAGTGGAGAACCTTAGTGACCCAACCTGTATTGCTTTGTCCTCTGGATACCTAACCAGCAATTTGCCAGTACCAGTATCCAAGATGGCTCCATACAATGAACAAAAGTCTAGGCCCAATATCCCATCATCTGTCAACTCTACAACAGTTGGAGAGACAATATATGTCTTATCTTCCATAACTATTGGTAACACCTGCCGGCCATATGTCTGCATTTCAGATCCGTCAGCAGTAGTAATCTGCCCTGTCCCCAAAAAAAACATCAGATTCTGCTGCGAGCGATCGATAGAATTCTCGACCGATCGGGGAGTGACTTGCCCCTGCATCTATCAAGAATTCCACCAAATGCCCCCGGACCTGCACAGGCAGGTACCACCATTTTCCTCCCAAAGGAGAAGGTTCTCCTGCAAATCTCCGCACACCTCTCATTCCACCCAGATCAAATCCCCTGCCCCTGAGAAACTCCAGGCATAGATCCTCTGGTCGGAGTTGGGCTGCACAGATAATATGTACCAATACAATCCTCCTCTTGGGCAGTGTCAGGGAGCTCCTTACTCTGACTACCATCAGCGCCCATTCCCTGGTGCACCATCGCAGTCGGCCAATCAGGCGCAACTGTGGTTTTCACCAGTGGAACTGGTACAGCAGAACTACAGATAGGGGTACCCTGGCTCATGCTAGTACGGGTCACTGCATTGCCACAGGCAGCAACCCTCTCTAGTTTTCCGCAACAGGTGGTGGGACATCAGTGCCAACTCCCAGTTCATCACATCCCGAGACTGCAATGGCAGATGACATACCTGCTTTACAGTCTCTGGCCCAGGCTAGTTTCTTTACTAGCCATGGGTCACTAGGCGACATGCTTTTGAAGGCTTCATCGGCCAACCGGCGCAGATCAATCCCAAATTGGCGATAGCTCTCACCTTTCTTTTGTTTTCTGCCTTCTAGCTCGGTTGCTGGGTCTGCACCATATATCTATCCGCATTCCCAGGTTGCAGCTTCGATCAAACCCTTCGAAGTACCGTCCCCAAAGGACAGGAGGGCATTCTTGCCAGGGCCATCATGCAATGCTTGTCTGAGAGCCCAAATGGAATCAATCTCATCCCATTCATTGGTTTTCATGTCGTCCTCAAAACGGTCCAGCCATTTTTTCAATGCGTTCGAGCCATCATAGGGTTTCGGACGAACAGAATATTTCTTCTCAGACATACTGCTACTATCAATGCTACTCAACATATCCGATCGCCTAGATGCCCAGATCTCCAGAGCAGTCTTCCCCTGAGATGGTCCCACCGTCGAGTCTATTACAGAAGGTGGAGCATACCCCTTCTCAATTGAACTTCTAGCTACAGTGTCTCCCTTCACCGGTTTTTCAACTGGTTCTGGGTTCACTTCAGCCGGTGTACCTTTCCCAAGCTGCTCACACTGCTCACTCAAGGTTGCCAATAACTCCCTGAGTCTGTCCTGCTGTTGTTCTACTGATCTGTTTATCTTACTCATTGCAAGGTTCTTTTCGGTCAAAAGGATGCAGGCATCAGCTGACTGATTCTCCAACCTCATAACTGCCAAAGCCAAGTGTTCTTTTTTCATTTCCAGATCATGAACCTCAATATTGACAGACTCAATAAGTGCTAAACCATCCCTGTACTCCTCTAGAACCTGAGTCCGTTTTCTTGAGTAATTTTCCTCAAAAATAGACTTCTGATGGTTCCTAATAAGGTCTTCCTCCAACTGCCAACGGACATTGACCAACCCAGACCATGACAGCCTGGTGTTACCTATAATCAGCTCATCTAGGCTATCTAGGCCCAGTTGTTGCTGATCACTGGTAATGTCCAGCAGTCCATCCCCACAAGGACCACAGTCCAAATCCAGGTTCATAATCTCTTCCCCATTGTTGCCAATTCCTCCCCCAGTATGCCTTCTTTACCTAGATCCACCAAGGTTGGTGTGTCTCCGGCGAGTGACCTTCTCCTGGAGGCCAGCAGCGGAGTTTCTTTCAACTCTTACTTCCTCCTCACTATCTGTGTCCACCTCCCTCTCCCCTCCTGATACCTCCTCAAGGTCACCAGAGAAAGGAGCTGCAGGCTGGTGGACCACAATATCATCCTCTCCTAGGATAATCTGGTTACTCATTGCATACACAAGTACAATACCGAACAACCAAAGAGGCACAAATTCCTACTATGCAAGTGGTCACGGCACTAGTGACCAATTGCATAGTAGGAATGACCAGACTCCAGCAAGTAAGAATAATCCTCTTTATTGTGTGGCAAATTCCTTGTTGTCACAAAGTACAGATCTTAGTGTATATCTAGAATAACCAATAGTTGAGGATAGGGCTGGTCAGACAGAGGTCTCTTACTGTACACCACCATGTGGCTCCCAGTGAGGCCAATGTCCAACTGGCTGGGTGGTAGCAGGCCCAGATGCACCGTGTGGTATCTGGCAGGGATGAAGCTGGCCAGTCGGCTCGCATGTGCACTGCGGCATCCGGCACGGATGCCGACCACTCAGCTCACACATGCATTAAGGCATCTGGCTCGGGTTCCGAACACCCAGCCCACACATGCAGTGTGGCGTCCGGCCCGCATGCCGGCTCACATGTGCGTCGGCTCACATGTGCAGTGCGCCGTCTGGCCTGGACGACCACTCGGCGCACAGTGGGCTCACTGGGTTCACCTGCACTTATCCCACTCTGTCTAGCTTACCGCAGGGGCGGATCCAGGGGGGGGGTCCAGGGGGTCCAGACCCCCCCTTTTGGTCTGCCCATAAGGCTGTTCAAATAGACTTTGCCGAGGGTGGACCCCCCCCTTTTGACCCACCCCTGATGTCCACCCCCAGATGTGCTACAAAGTGCATCACTTGATGTCACCTTTTTCAAAAAATTTTCACATTTGGAGTAGACCAGAATGCTGTGGAGTGTACCAATTGACATCTATATTTTCAAAATTTTCTCAACCTCGACTCCCATGTCCTCTTAGGAATGGCGGCATGTACCTGATGCAGGGCCACAGTCCAGGGTGTCCAGAGACCCATAAGGATGTCCACCGGAAAGTCAGTATACAAACACAGAACTTATATGTGCAGACTCATTGGAATGGCACTGTCCAACTGCAGAAGTGGTTACTCCGAGTATGTTAACACTGCTACAATCCTCATTGAGGGTGGTCGGCCAGTAGGAGTCACATAATTATACTCCAGACCCCTCCCCCCCTCCCAAAGCTCCATATCCCCATTCAATGCAGGGACGGGTGAGTGAAATACCCTTCTGAGCATGAGCACAACTGCTGACAGGTCAATCACATCTACCCACTATACTAAACATAACTTTGGGGTACACCAGAATTGCCATCTATATTTCCAATTTTTTCTCAACCTTGGGGTATACCAGAATGCTTTGAATTGCATCATTAACTTTTTTTTCTCAAAAAATTTCTCGTCCTTGGAGTACACCAGGATGCTATTAATTGCATCAATTGACATCTATATTTTCTAAATTTTCTCAGCCTTGGGGTTCGCCACAATGCTATAAAGTGCATCAATTGACAAATATATTTTCAACATTTTCTCAACCTTGGGTTAGACTAGAACACTTTAAATTACACCAATTGGCATCTATATTTCTAATTTTTTTCTCAACCTTGGAGTACACCAGAATGCTTTAAATTGCATCAATTGACATTCATTTTCTCTAAAATTTTCTCAGCCTTGGAGTACATTGCCATTTTCAGCCTTGAGGTAGACCAGAATGCTATAAATTGCACCAATTGACATCTATATTTTCTAAAATTTCTCACCCTTGGGGGTGTGCCCCCAAACCCCCTAAAATGATCAAAGGATGTAGCTTTTGATGCACGTTGCGCTTATTATTTAGGTGTACTAAACTTCATACTTCTGGGGTGGACCCCCCCCTTTTCAAAATCCTGGATCCGCCCCTGTTACCACTGATAGTATTGCGGCATCTATTGGTACCACTACACCAGCAACAAACCAATAACACCAATGGATTCCTCAGGGTTAATTTAGGGGGGGTAGGTGTACTTTGAAATAGGCTTGGGAGTGGATAAGCCTCTGTTGCTAAGGAAATAAACAATGAAAATGCTTGTTGCTAGGCAACCAGATGTCCTAGTAAGAAACCAACAACATCAATGGATTCCCAAGGGTCGATTTAAGGGGGTAGGTGTACTTTAAAATAGGTTTGGGAGTGGATAAGCCTCTGTTGCTAAGGAAATAAATAACAGGAATGCTTGTTGCTAGGCAACCCAGATGTCCTAGCAACAAACCAACAACACCAATGGATTCCCCAGGGTCGATTTAGGGGGGTAGGTGTACTTTAAAATAGGTTTAGGAGTGGATAAGCCTCTGTTGCTAAGGAAATAAACAAGAAGAACGCTTGTTGCTAGGCAACCAGATGTCCTAGCAACATACCAACAACACCAATGGATTCCCCAGGTTTGATTTAGGGGGGGCAGGTGTACTTTAAAATAGGTTTGGGAGTGGGTAAGGGTCTGTTGCTAAGGAAATAAACAACAAGAATGCTTGTTGCTAGGCAACCAGATGTCCTAGCAATAAACCAACAACACCAATGGATTCCCCAGGGTCGATTTAGGGGGGGTAGGTGTACTTTAAAATAGGTTTGGGAGTGGATAAGGGTCTGTTGCTAAGGAAATAAACAACAAGAATGCTTGTTGCTAGGCAACCAGATGTCCTAGCAACAAACAAATAACACCAATGGATTCCCCAGGGTCGATTTAGGGGGGGTAGGTAAAGTCAAATGACACCTAGGAGTGATATTCCTGCTATGAGAGGTCCATTTTTTGAAGATTTGGCGGCCATCTTGGATTTTGGCCGGTTACACCCACTGGGCACGCTCGGAAAATTCAGCAACATCAAAATTCTGAATCCTCATCAAATTTAGGTCAGATTTAGTCTTTTTGCCAAAAACTTTACCCAAAAAAACCAATGCCATTCCATAAGCTGGTGTACTAGTAGGGCTATAGGATTATTGATCATTCTCACATTTCTGGAATTCCCATGTGCTCTCTGCTGCAAGTAAAGATCTTACTGGGTCAGCTAGGTTCAACGCCAATTTTCAGAAATAATGGTCAATTAGCATAAAATCGGGTAGCACAGAGAAAACCATGTGGGCCAAACATACCCATTCAAATTGTATTTAACTTTTAAAAATGAACAAAGATAGTGATGTTGTATTGTTTGTGCAATGCATGAGGTACATTTTAAGCTAAAATTGATTTGTACACGCCAGTTGTGTAGAACTGACACAAAACGACACGCATCACAACTGGATATTTGTTTAATTTCTTTATTATCATTCCTGTTGTCAGCCTATAGTCTTTTTACCCTATATAGTATAATAGATTTCATGCATTTAATTACACTCCAATTGCGTGATCAAAGCAGGGTCAGTGGTCCTCTCTCAGATTTAGAAATCTATATTTCTGTTATATTAGATATGATAGGTATGCCTAAAAATCAGCTTTAGAAAGCCCAGATCATGTTGTTTTACAACACTGCTCATTCTGTTGTGACAATTTTCTTGCGGGCAGGCACTTTTCTAATTGCTTAAAGTCACTCTCAAAGTCCAGTTAATGTTATGTAAATCTCGCTGAAAGGTCTAAGGGCCTTGGAGTGGCATTTACTAAAATTATGAATGCTTAAAGTGTGACTATAAGCAGCCCAATATTTGCTTTAATTCCAACAGCCATGCAGTGTAGGTCTGTGCTGAAGCTAAGCCTACCCCTTACAGTAGGGGGTCTTGCCATTGGTCTCCAGATACATGA